>JAHDVE020005470.1:0-52939 GCA_022606495.2 Halesus radiatus | reverse complement strand
GGAGAATTAGTTGTTATGAGTTACGAGTGCCTTTACCTGCTCCGAGATTACTTATTATCCAAGAAACAAAGCGTTCATTGTTGACAGATTCCTTTATATGGGTCCCGGTGAATGAAAACCACAAGATCTGCCATGAATGGATGCCACTCGAAGGTCTGCTAACAATGTGAAGGTATTTCCTTTCAAGAATACGATCCAGATACGTTATTTCGGACTTGTTTTACTTGGAGATTAAGAAGGTGCCGCTAGTTTTTGTAAAACTTGTGTTAATTAAAAGTAAATTTGTCACGCATGTTAATTTTGATTGCATAACTTAATAAACTTGTTTTTTTTTAAGTTCATAGAGTGTCAGAACCAATTCAATAAGGGAATAATAAAAATTCATAGAAATATTTCAAATTTATGGTAATTAACATAGCAAGTTCAAAGTTCACCCTTATGATCTTGGCCTTAAAATGTCACAGGCTGCTTATTAACCGGTTGTAAATTATACTTTACAATGCCTTAATTTAAAGGTTTTCAAAATTATTTTAAAAAATATATACACTAGCTACTTATGGGTTGCAAAATAATTATGCATTTCTCAAAGGATTAAAAATGAAACTTTTTTTTCTGAACCCCTCTTTAATACTTTGTAGGTAACTACATAAAGCGAAGAACCATTTTTTACGTGCATAATATGTATTAGGTAGGTGTAAAAGAAAATTAAAATATTTTTAATATAATTTTATGATTTTTTAAAAAATAATATCCACTTGTTGGTTTAAAGAAAAAAATTAAGTTTATTTTTCGCTTAATTGTTTTAAGAAATGATGTGTTTATTAACACAATAGAATTTAACGAAATAGCATTTCTACTTGTATTTACATTTCAGTGATATTTATAACTAAGGAGGAAAATAACAAAAGTTCATTTAAAAGAAATCTTAGCGTGAGACAAAATAATAATACATTGCCCATTGGGAATATTCCCACACTGAGGTAAATAAGATACGGTACTCGTTTTATTTCAAAGACTTTAAAGGCGCAACGCGGGAGAGCAAAGAGGTTAAATCTGGACCCCTTGTTTAGTTTGGTGCGCTCAGATGATCTGTCAGTCGAAGATATTCAGCCGTCTTGATCACACACAGAATTAGTTAAACAGTTCACATATCTAAGTTATAAATCTTTAAAAAAATTGGTTAACTCTTCAATTATTTAGTTGATTCAGTCGATGGGCATACTACGAGTACCTACATTACAAAGCTTTTGTTAAAAATGTTCCATTTATTTTGCTGTAGGTAAGTCACATTTTGTTGTTTTACTTTCAGAATACTAATGCATTTTTTTTCTCCATAAATTCATTTACTTTAAGAGTAAACAGTGATTTTTACATAATCGTGTCTTAGAAGACGTTCTACGTTTCAATCACATTCAAACACCGTCTCATCCATCATAATCTCCCGTTATTCCGACAACCCGTAATTTCTTTCAGGGGTATTTGTATTTGTCTTGAATTTCTTCCTAAGATTTCTTCCTCGATTTGCATGACATGATATGACCCTGCTCAATATCTGATTCATTAATATTAATTCAAAAATACATTTTTCCTATTCTTCTATTATTTTAAGAACTTTTATTAATCAAAATAAGTTAGCTTTTAAAAAATCATTGAAAATTAATATATTACGTATTCGTTAAAAAAAAGTCACCATAGTGTACATCTTCCATGCATGAGGCAATCACAGGGAATTAAAAAGAGGAAGCGGCTCTACCTTGGTTATCATTGAATACTTAAAAGCATGAATGAAATCGTAATAATAATATACTACTAAATGCATTACTCATTACGCGCGTGTATGACGTATCGTCCATTCATTATTCTAGCTTCATGGTCAGCTGGTCCTTCAAGCTTGGGAGCTCCAGCCCCGGCAGGAAGGAAGCGGATGTTGGCAAGATGGCGGAGAGTGGGAGTGTTCCTTCCTCCCGTTTGAAAAAACGCGGGAGGCCGTGATTCGGAAATTGAAATAATAGCGGATGGTCTACTGCGCGTGCGCCGGGAGATATAGTCCATTGGTAAGGGGAAAAGGTGAGCCGGCGGAAGAGGTAAGTTGATTGAGGGTAAGTACCTTTAATGAGGTTAATTTTATACTTTCAAATATATAACTAAGTATTTGTAAATTGAGGAAATTTAATATCACTGTAACAATTGTTGGTCTTAATTTATGTGTTAATTAATTGCGCCCTTAAAAAAAAAGAGAAAACTAAAAATCAACTAAATTTGTACTGTAAATTTATATACGAGTACATAACTTTATTTTAAATCATGGGTAGCGAAAGTTTAAAAAAAAAACTGAATAATTCATAAAACCAAAAATATTAAACCGCTTTAGCGTTAACAGTTGCTTTATCCAAAATTAAAATACTTACCGTCATGTTAATAATCCTTCAGTAATTATTTATAAAATCTTTGAAATGCTGCAATTTTTTTTTTACAAAAAAACACGTATACCGTAACAAAAAGATTATTTGTTAAAAAGCCAAAACATAAACAATAAAGAATTTTTTCGTAATTTTACACCAATAAGTAGGTTTCCTAAGGATCGCCTCCAAATTACCTTTCGATATTGAATTACATTTTGAAAATATTCCCATGAATATCTAAGAATTCCCACAGGTCTCCAATCTTTTATATCCCACGATATTAAAAGTCTTCCCACACTGCATAATCGCCGGTTTCCTTCCGACTTCCTTGTGTCGAGTATCAAAAGTGACATCGACACCCTGCGTGGTTAATAAACCACCTCGTTAACCAATAATAACAAGTCTCATTAAATACAAGCTGTAGGGGTAGGTAAAGTCAGTAATGACAAAATTCAGCAAGAAGGAAAAGAGAAAACCACAACATTTGTGTGAAGAAGAGTAAGTGTTACGGGAAAAGAATTCTTGTGAATGGACTGAGGATGTGAAAAGGAAGTGAGGAAATACTATTGATGTGAAAAGGGATGAAATTACATTCCCACGTTTTTGTTGAGGTATAGAAAGGAAGAGTTAAAATCATCAAATTTGTTGAAAGGTTTGACCACTGATGAAACCTCATTATAGGGTATATTATAATAGTTTATAGGTAGGCTGTGTAGTGTAGGGTAGTATTAATCATTAATAATATTTGACAACTTCAAAGCAAACGTGATGAAAATGTAAACAATTTTTTTCCTAATGTGTACCTATATATTTCTTATGAATAGATCGGGAATGTCTTCACTATAATTTGATAATGAATTTGTAAAGCGAAACAGCTGTCACCTGTAAAATATAAATATTTCTAGCAGAACTTGAAGTTAATAAAAATAAACAACAAAAACACCCAATATCCTTGAGCAATCATTATTCACGTCACACGTCATACATTATAGTATTTATCGATTTATTGTACCCTTCTTTAAAAACTTTCAAAGTAATGTACCTTGGCTTATAATTTAGTTACGTGAATGCATTTTTCCATAGTTCGTTTATGTTTTATATGGAAACAATTTGAAAAGTTTCCTGACTGTTTAATCGTATTGATTTCGCCGTGCAAGTCTTCCGTTTCGCCGAAGAAACTAAATGATCAATGGTGCATTGTCAAACTGTATAACGGAAGTAAATGCACGTCAATTGAACGGTAAAATCGTTTAAAAGTTGGATTCAAAGTTTAATACATCCAAGCAATTAGATTAACTACTACCACCAACTGTCTTGGAAGGAAACGGAATCTATACATTTTTAAGTCACGCTCATGCAAACTTCTACGATAAATGAATTTAATGTTGGGTTGATGTCAGTGCCGTGGTGGTTTCAAAACGGCTTTTAAAAATCATACCGACTTTCTTTAAATGAGATAGTAACAAATTATCTTTTTGAGTAGGTACTGTATGATTACAGGTAGAATAAGTATTTATGAAGATAAAAGGTTTTTTAAACCCTGAAGAGGTGAGCACTGCTCACGTAACATGCCGGTTTTATTACAACGGTAAAGTGTATTATCTAATTTTATTTATTTGTTTATTGAATAATAAAATATATTTTTGTGTACCTGCCAAGAAAATAGATTAGCCATAATAAAATTAACATAAAAACTAACAATTATTTGCATAAATATATGTTACTTGTAGTGCCTAACAAGTTTCATCCGAGATTCTACATAATTTCATTGAAATCTTTTTCCACATTGTAAACTTAAAAATGATAGCATAAACAAGGCAGCGTTTTGTTTTATTTTTCCTTGGATACTAAGTAATTTAAAAACTCCATTGAACGTGTTGAAAACGACGTCGTATTGCGAATAGTTGTACTGATGAATTCCAGACAGCAAGCTGTATAAATTAAATGTGGTTTTTTTATGGGACGTACAAACAACACGTCTGATTATTAAAAAAAAAAATTACAAAAATTAATAAAGTTGTAACAATAAGCGATAATAACGGATACAAATGTTTGTACGCGGGTACTTAGGTACTTTGAATAACGGCTTTTTTCTCCTTTCTTGTCGGTGTAGCTAATTTGAGATATCCTCTTGTTTCTTCGACGTTTTGTTAAAAACATCAACCCTCTCCCAATAGTCTCAATATCATTGATGCCCCATAACACATGCCATTAGCTTTTATCCTTAGATGTAGATAGGAACCCGGAACTAAACGCCAAGACGCCGAGTCATCGACTTGTAATTAAAACTCCCGGAGCAAGGGACCCGCATCCATTGTGTCGGGTCGACTAAGCAACGTGTTACAAATAATATCGATTGGCTGTATGAATATCAGTTTTTTTAAATTACAGCAAAAAATTCCGATTTTTCAAATAATTTTAAATTTTTGAACCAATGACCCAAATTTATTTTCTCACTCAATATTGACCACGCCGACTGCAACGCTACCTATATCGGGCAGACGGGAAGGGCTTTCTCAACTAGATTCAAAGAACATATACGATGTTGTAAAAATAAAAGCACTTCTTCAAAATTCGCAGAACATAATCACGTCCCGCTTGACAACAACGTGCCTAAACCCTTACATATAGAAAGAAAGGATCTTAAATTAAATTTACTTGTCCAATTATAAATTAATAAACGAATGTATGATCCCATTTTAACATAAATTAATAATCTAAGAAAAATTATATATTCACCGCTTTTCAGTATGTTCACTTTATCAAAACAATATAATATATTTAAAAAATTCAATTAAGAAAACATTATCAATTAAATATGAGGAAATACATTATAAATCTAAAAACCTCCCAATCAAACCTTAAACTAAATCGGTTTTACCGATAATAAATCATTATTTTTAAAAACCCGTCCAAATTAGAAAGAGGTGGGAGTAAATAAAATCGTATAAATAAATCATCACAATATGGATTAACCGCAGTTTGAAAATGGCCTTGAAGGCCGAAACAGCTGTCGTAATAATAATACCTAAAAATGCTTGCAGAACTTAATAATAGCATTATTATATTTGATTTACATTAAGCTAAATAAAAATATATGGTGCTCTACGAATTAAACACAAAAACATTTAATGAACACGGCGGTCCATCGATTACCATTATAGTTCAGCGGTTAGAGCAGTCATCCAGATATGACAACAAATCATCTGACATGTGTTTTTCCAATGCTTTTGATTCGTTTATTATTTGTTGTTTCAATAGAAAATAATATTATTTAAATTGTGTCTGTTTCACTGAACTAGGTGGGTATGTTTCAAAAGGGGTATCTTCTTTTTAAACTTTTGTGGATTGATACTATAATTTTCATATAATACTTGCGGTAACACGAGCTTGAGCTTTGAAAAGTTTTAGATACTTCATATTTATGTATTTCTTTCCCCGCAAAAAAAAACTTGAACTTCTCTACATGCTGTAAGCAATGATTCAATTGAGAGTCATTGTTACAAGAAGCATTATTGTGTAAACATTTCATTTCGGTAGAATGGGGGCGACTTGTTAAACTTCCCTAAAGAAAGCCTTATTTCCGCGTCTTAAAAAAACACTTGATAAATAAAAGTTCGCTAGGTCTCGTTGGTTTTCCGTCGAAACAGAAATTACGACACCTTTAATAATATTTTCAATTGACCCGTAGTTAAAAGCCTGAACAGCAACGTGCTTAGAGACTTTGATTAAAGTTAGTTTTTCTATTACTTTGGTTTTTGGATGTTATGAACCATGGTGTTTTGTAAAGGAGGCAGAAAGAATGAGTGTATTAAAAGGGGTGCTTTATCAAAAGATGTTATTTTCATTTCTTATATCACCACTGGGGGAGAAATACCTATTGCTAAGCTCTGACAGCTGCAGTTTATAATGTTTATGAAAGTTTGAAAGATAAAACGTTGGATTTCAATAAAAGTTTTAAACAATTGAAATCAATGCTACGATCGTTAACTATCTCCAAAAATAATCATCTCGATTCAGAGTAGAGGAGCGTACTGAAGCTTTCATACATTCAACTCCATTTAACACACTTTACGAGTGGCGCAAACATATAAAAAACACCTGAAATCCAATTCAGTCCAGTTAAAATAATAAATTTCATGACCCGCGGAAAATTGGTGGAAAAAAATTGATTAGGGCGTGGTATTGCCAAACCTCCCCCATATCGGACGGGGGTAAATTGCGCCCATTTTGTGTGGCTAGCCGCCACCCTCCCCCACAATCCCCACCTACCAGTCGCCGAGCCTCCCTCTCAGTCTACCGGGTTTTCCACCCTTAGGCCGGCTTACGTAAATATGCACTATTCGTATGCATTTATCTCCGGACAGATACTGCACAAAACTGCAGCCGGACCCACCCGTCCACGAACTATGGTACGTACGTAATATATATAAATATAAAGGCCGGACGATATTCCGAATGGGTGGTCAAATGCAATCCTGATTTCTGCCAACTCTGAACTGATTGTTGAATTATATACTTACTTATTTACAATCGAGGATACGTTAAACAAACAAATAAACTCTGCGGGCTTTCAGCTGGTTCGTGTTAAAGATTTTAAGCAATTTTCTCAATCAGTTACCAACTCAGCATATTATACGTTTTTAAAAAACATGTTCCTGATTTCTCAGTCTCACAACTTACCCCAATTAGGAAAGCTACAGTCCTGTGGCTCTGGTCAGTTGGGTCTCTTGTTCGGTATTCGTACCCGTTTAAAATAAAAACGTTTGATTCGTTGTGATATGTGTTAGGTATGTAAAATAATTATTCAATTATTAACTAAAATTCCCCTACTATCGATCGTATGTGCGTTTCGTGATTGCATATTGCATTTATCCAATATGCAACTCTATTTTAACATGTGTGTGTTTTAAGCTTACTACGGCCCAATACTACCGCTGCTGTTTGATTTCATATTTTATGTGTCCCCACGTTCTCGTTTGTATGTATATTTATGGTTCCTAGCTATTGTTTTACACACCGAATTTAAATTAGAATCGTGATAAAATGACTTGTTGTGTCAGGAACAATGGATGCAACGCAAAAGATGATTTAAAAAAAAATTATTATTAATATAAGATTTGTGAAAGCTCTGACTAAAAAATAAGCATTTTTAATTCTCCTTTAATGTGGTGTAAATAAAGAGTTGTGTAATACCTACTAGTAGTTCCAACATGGTTTTATTCGAGCCTCAAAATATTATTGATCCTTTGAAAAATTTGTCTTGTCTTATTTTTATAGAGATTTTTGCCGCCCCCTACAAACCGGAGGCAGTGAAAATATGACATCCCCAATTGGGATATGTTGTGAAGTTGAAGAGAATGGGAAGGGGAAGGAGATGGGGAACAGGAAGGTTAAGAAGTACCGTGGTATTCCGATGTGGTCACCAAACACGGCTAAAGTTATTTCTGGAAAAGTTTCGATTATGAATGGTTGTCCTTCACCAGGGCGATACTGAGAGTATCTACTACTCTGGAACGTGGCACATATATATTGTATATTGTATTACACGAATTACATGTGAAATAAATAAAAAAATTATTAAAGTTTGTCGGGATTCGAACCCACGACCTCCGGGTTGGTAGTCAAAAGAGCCTACCCCTCGACTAGATTCCATTAGAATCCATAGATTTTGTTACAAATTTGGTCACCTCCTGAACAGAATTAGGTTCACCTTTACTCTAGACTAGAAAATCTCTACAAATTTCAAGCGGCCAGCGCTTAATATTTGAGACTTTTAAGTTGAATATTTACAAGAGATTTTATGTTTTAGGGTAGGTAACTAGTACACATAACTTACAAGAACATCACAAAAATTTTTATGAAAAAAAACTCGTAATATAAATTACGTTTTGAGGCTTTTTTTGTAGTAATGGAACTAATCTATAGATATTCCACACGCATACAGAAAGGGTTGTCCCGACGTCTATAGCAGGGGGTAGTGCGGGTGGTAGGAGGAGTGGGGGGGGGGGAGGAAGGGGGTTGGACACGAGGGGGTGTCTGATCTGAACCGGTATTACGGTGCAATTATTGTTTTACGTTGATCAAGGCGGAAAATTCAAATAAGTATGCAGTGAGGATAGCCATCGGTACTTTTATTTTGTTAGCCTCAATTTTTTTCATGAAAATTATAATGTGACTTAAAACTTTAACAGACTAATGTTAGTCAGGTAGTCAAATATGAAGATATGAGCGAAAATTAAAAAAAAAAATTATGTGTACATCAAATGATGTGAAAAATATGTAATAATGATCACATATGTAATAGATAAAAAGGGTATGCTATGTTAATAAAATAATAATATTCCCGTTGATTACTATCCCATCCTACACGAGATCAGATCGGAGCAGGAAGCTTTACGCACACAGCCTCTACGACACATTTACGCTGTCTACGTTGGGCTACGTCAGTATATAGAAGCTACGTATTAACAAATAAAGTGAACGGTCGAACGTCCGAACAAACTCCCTCTCAACCCCTTATCCGCCACCCCTCCCTCCACCCCTCACCACCCACCAGCTAGTAGCCAACTACCCCTTCTGTCTCCTCCCTTCAATACCACCCCCCTCACTGTAGCTTTTGCATTTCCTAACGGGAATTTGCGGGTAATGCATTTCACCCAGTAATTGAAACTTATCCGATAATACGTCAAAAAAAAAATCCCCAGATAAATAAATTCATATGGAAACACGCTATTTCTTATCAATTATTATAATTAACAAACGATAACATAATATTTGAGCACTTTCCAGAAAAACAATAATTATTTAATGTTTTCAATATCTTGACACATTCATGGAAGACTGCAATTTTTTGCACAAAAAATCATGTAATTTTTTTGTTTGTTAAATCATCCTTATGGAATGGCAAAATTAATCAAACAACAAACTAACTTATTAGTACCCTTCCACCAGTGACCGAATATAAATGATAGATTTTGCTATAAGATATTAAATGAAAGCTGGATTAATATAAAGTTCACGCGAAAAAAAGACCTTTCGGTCGATACGCAGAATGAACAACAAAAAACTACTTCGGTCGGTACCCAGCACACCAACATCGGTTAGGGAAAAGTTTTGCCAGTTTACGAACGGAGCTATTTATTTACAATTTGAGAGCCTCCCGGTGCACACACTAACGAACTAACAGAGTAATGGAAATGTATTAATTGCTATTGTTTTTATTTCGTAGAATTCTATTTAATCTTATTTTAATTTGAAGTAATTCAATAATGTTTTTTATTAAGTACTGCGAGTATTTCAGTTGTTATTATTGTGACGGCTGTTTCGGCATTGATAGCCATTTTCAAACTGTAGTTAAGCCGCATTGAGTCAATGTTGATACCTCTACCTCTATAGAAAGAAATTATTGGATTCTAATATTTTTCCGCATCTGTCAGATAAAATTGAGCGTGTGTTCGTCGTGTAAGTGTGAGTGTATGCACTTTACGTTTAAATGGAATATATCTGTAAGTTCTCGTATCGGACAAACCCTGTTCGATCAGATGAACCGACTATTTGTGACGTATGTGCCGTGAGCCGGTGGTCGTTCAAAACATGCATTTCGAAAGCACAACGTACGACGGAGTTTGAGCAAATCTAGTTACAATATTTAAAACATGTCATCAATTAACAGTAATTAATTCATTGTTTTTGTCTTTAATTCGTAGAACTACATTTTTTTTAAAAAATTTAATCTAAATCAAATTTAATAATGTTATTATTAAGTTCTGCAAGTATTTTAGTTTTTATTATTGTGACAGTTGTTTCAGCGTTAACCGTTTAAAGTTTAAAGGTGTCAGTTTGAATCTGAAACTCTCACAATAATAAAATCTAAAAATACTTCCAAAACTTAATAATAAAATTATTAAATTTGATTTACATTAAATTAAAAATAATAATAATAATAATAATTAACAGTAAAGTTTTACAAAGCTGGCTCACTTCAAATTTCCCAATATATGTGAGCAAAACATTATTGTTTTGGAAAATGATATTTAAAAGTGAATTCGAAATTCGACATAGAAGAACAACGACGATATTTGATAATTATGAAAGTTAGAAGGAAATAAAAATGGAACTAATATTTTAATTTCATTTATCATTCTTGACTCAAAATATTATTTTTCATTTCAAGACAATGCCAGCTTTACCACTAGTAGCGTGTATTGCTCCATGGCCAGAGGTGTGCTGTGTGTAGTATTTAATGTTCGGGTATGAATAACGCATTCGTATTTTTAAATAATCATTTTATTATCATCATTCACTGATTTTTGAATAAATAAACGTACAAGTTCCTTATTGAAGTCATGGAAAAATACATTTTGACAAACGATTTTTTAATTTATTTTTATAGTTCGTTTTTCTTGGGGTAGGCACAGCTTTTCCACCTTTATGGGGTGCATACCACTGTTTACCACGTAACGTCACGTGAAATAAGCATGTATTATTTTATGCGTTAGTGAATATTTCTGTTGAAATTTGTTTTGAGTAGTCGGATATTAATCGAGGTAAGGAAATTTATCATTCCATTCCTAAGGGAAAATAAAAATCGAAGTTAATTTTTTGTTAATGGTTTCTAAAAAAGGTTTCTCTGTCAAAAAAAGATTAAAAATTAACGGAGTGTCCACCGATGAACCGAAAGGGGATGGAATGGTCGAAAGCCGAGACAAGGTGGACAATCCATGATACACGTAGCTCCGACGCGACAGACTCAAAAACAATTTAAATGTTAAACTTACTGCGATATGAGGGCTTGGTTAAATTCTGCAAAAGGTATTTATCGATTAAAGTAACATTTATAAATCTAGGAGAATAATAAAATCACAAAAATATTGTATTATATAAATGATAAGATTCAACAGTACTTAATAGCAGCGTTAAAAAAACGCATCGAAAAGTGCATTGAAGCGACCAAGACTATTTAGAAAGTAGGTAACCGAAGATAAAAAACATGAAAATAAGTACAAGTACAAATTTTTTTAAATAACTTTTGACATCTTTTGGGTCATCCTGATATTGAATCTGCTCTATTTCTACTTGTATGTCAATTTGACGATTTACGATATAACTTACATAATCTACTGGTTCTTTTCAAGATCCATATCTCACCAGATTCAGGGTAAATAAGCCACTACATAATGAATAATATTAAACTTAATTTGATCTGAATTTCTATTAAATGAAAAAATTAATCGGCCATGCCTGAATAAATTTAACTGATTTCTATAAACTTTACAAAGCCACAATATATTCATATTTCGATCACCTTTCTAAGTTCATTCTAAGTAACTACCAACCATCTGCGAATTTAAAAATGTTGACAGCAGCGCGTGCTATGGCACCTTTCGGGCACGCGGGAGGAGCACTTCTATTGATACTCATAGTATTCTGCACAGTAAAGGATGCACATTGCACATATGCACAAAACACGCATATGGCTGGCGCGTAGATCAGATGTTCGGGTTAATCTGCAAGAGGTGACTTGCAAACAAAATTCGGCATGTCTCATTGTACGGGATTGGTTATATTTTGAAGAGAGCGGCCTTTTAACCTTTTCAAAAAAGATTTTTTTTTTCAACGTTTTTTATAGTACCTATCCTTAAATATAGAAGCACTACCCACGACCACATTCAAGAATCGAAACTAAAGAAAGCTGAGTTAAGTAAAAAATATACGCTCGCATAAGAAAAAGACTTTATTTATATATAGTATATTTGCGCACGTTCCAGAGTGGAAGATACTCTCAGTATCGCCCTGGTGAAATACCACCATTCAGAATTAAAACGTTGCTTGAAATGACTTTTAGCCGTGTTTGGTGACCAGATCTGAATAGCCAAGTATTTTCTCATCTTACTCTTACTCTTCTCCCCAATGCCTTCAGCCTCACAACATTCCCTAATTAAGGATGCCATAGTCTCACTGGCTCCAGACGGTTGGGAGCAGTTGGGACTCTTGTGCGGTATTCATATAAAAAAAACTTCAATTCTGAATGCTAATAGACGAGCAAAAAAACATATTTAAATTTTTATTTATTTGTGACATCAAATACTAGTAAATGTCAATTATCAATGCGTTAACAAAAGTTGTTTGAACTCAAAGAGAATATATAATGTGATTAATATACAATATACGACGCGCAACACGAATTGCACATTGGAGTCAAATTTTAACATAGCAGCTCATTTTGATTGTGTCGCTTAAAAGTCCATGGTCCTTATGTAAATAAACACACTTTGAAACAAATTTTAATAAAATTTTTGATTTCGGTTATACTTGTAATTTAGGCAATGTAGTAATGATGCATTGTCGTAATACTAAATTTTTTAATATTTCTTTTGTGATGTTCAACAAACGAGCCACCTTTCGAGTTAATATCAAAATATTCTGAAAAAAAAGTTATTCAGATTTTGCAGCTTGCGCCATGTGCATATACGAAGATGTATCAGCCATTATTTGGAGCAGATCGATCAAAAGACTCAAAGATACAAAATTAAACGGAAAGTGCCATATTTTGCCAAATATTCTCCAACACTTTCTTTGGGCAACAAAGGAACTCGGGATGTACGTATATCCATTTAAAGGAGCACAGCTTTCAAGCAGGTAGAAAATTTATGGAAGGGATAAAGGTTGCAATTATTTGACATTGATGTGATAAAAATAAGATTATCTTAACTATGAAACGGAAATCCGTTTTCCAAAGCCGTAAATATCTAAAAAGCATTGTTTTTCTATCTATAATTTCTTGGTTGATGCAATGGTTTTCAGCTCGGAATGCTATTTCCATTGTCAGTTATCAAGCTTTGAAATATCCGTTTAACTCTCATGTAAGATATCACAAAACACAAGACGCCATTTTGATATGTCCATATTATTTATTGTTCATCAATAAGGCTTTAAGATATATTTTGCAAAAAAGGGTTAAAATTTCAGATGAAACCAGGTAATAAATACTATGTTTATGTAAATAAACTACTCAGGAAAGTAAAAAACTCAATATCTGTTTTGTAATTAAAAATGTTTTTTTCTAATACAAATTTTAAGATTCCCCAAATCACTTCATTGATAATAAAAATAGGTACAAGGTATCAAAATTTGGATCCACGATTCTTTTGTATTGATTCGAACCACCTTTCGATCGATTTCCTCAAAAGTCGTAAAATTTATTAGCCGAACGCGCCCCACCTGGTTTTATATCGCAGCAATATTCGGGCAATTATGATCTTATGAATGAAATCAATGATCCCATATGCCCGCACTCACAAGAGCCAGGCCGAGAAAGAACCAATCTATTTGCACGAATTTGTCTTCTATTATGAGCCAATGTTGCGGGTCTTATCGAGTGTTATATGGGCTGTTCTCGGGGACAATGCAATGGTAAGTTTGTACGGTGATGCTTACAACTTGAACGGTCTTCTGAACACTTACAAATCCTAATTATATCAATGAAATATACGGGGTGTTTAAACAAAAATATATACTGGAAAAACATTAAATTGATCCCTTGTTTTTAGTCGATAAATACGTTTCAAAGTTGAATTTTAATGGAAGTAAATAATAATAGAAAACATTAATCAATATGTAACTCATAATCACGGTTTTAATGTTATTTATTTATAATTCTTTCATAAACGATATATAAAGTAGTTCCATCCATAAATCGTATGTATGTCATATACGATCGTCCTGCATAAACATTTTCCTTCTCACGTCTATTGTATGAAAACGAAAGATAGAAGACGATGTCGCAAGTATAATTTTTTTGGTCTTTGGTCTAATTTATATTCAGAATACCATTATTAAAAAAATAATCTTGTTCTAATGTAATTAAAGGATTTTTTTTAAGCTTCACGTTTTGGGTGTTTTATTAAAATTACGGGAATGGAAAAAATATGTTAAAAACTATGTGCAGAGAAGCTGAAGGAGTTACTCCGTTCGGAAGAATGTTTTTGGTCATTTATTTTTAAATATAGAATTTGCATCATAGTTTGATAAAGAATTTATCGTTGGGTTTTCGTGGCCGGATAATCCGGTATAAAATGGTTCAGAAAGTGATTTAATTAGTTCCTTTATCAGATGAATGTGTCTTCTGTTTGTGTCTTTGTATAGAGTGCCCAAACGATATCTCCCTGATACCACTATATACCTAAAGACCTTTTAGGTGATTTTTCCGCAAAACGGCACACGATAAACTGTTGTTTCTTAGGCCTAGTTCCTTTAACTCCGGTGATATTAACAACAACATGAGCGATCTACCTGCACTAAGGCTTATGTTTCTTTCCCAAAAGGTGTGGATTTACGCCTTTGACCAAAACATAGTCGATTTGAAATAGACGGATACGTTTTCACATTATATTATTTATTAAACAAATTTCAACAATAGATATGTGTTTATTTTCCGGCGTCATAATTAAAAAAATAATAAAAATTACTTTGTTGACACTACTGTTTTTAACATATAAATATCAAAATGTTTCGAAAGCAAAGGTGAATTTGAGGAAAGCTTCGCTTTCGAAATGTATTGATATTTATGTATTAAAAACAGTGGTATAAATAAAGTCAGTATAAAATTTATTAAATAAATGTTTCTGAAATCTTTTGCGACCATTCTGTTCCTCAACAAATTAATTCCTTGTTCCAAAATCGTGGCCACTTAAGAAGCCATATTGCTGGCAACTTATTTCCCAAAATGACTCAAGTGTGCTATAGCCGCTTTTAACAATGAGGAAAATACCAATAATGCAATCGGATTTTAGTACATAAATCTTCCCACAGAGAAGGGTCCAAAACCGACCAGACTATTAAAAACATACCCTGATAGATCCATTGAAACCTCTCCCTCTTTCTCACAAACGAAGCATCAATCAGAAAGAGAGAAGGCGCCGGAGATCTAAGTGGCAGGGCCATAGTAACCAGTTGAAGAACCCGCATCATGCTCATACTAAGGGTTGGACAAAGCAAGCTTTCAGCAATATCTCAAGAAGTAATAAATAAAACATTGTTTCCCGCGGTGTGCAGCCATACAAACGAATCTATGCTGATACAAAAAGGATTTCCGGTCCTTTACTAGACACTTCCTTCCTTAAGATGCGAAATATTCTTAGACACAATAGTTCATGTGGCAAAATGCTCATAATCGCTTTATTTTTTGTATGCCGTAGAATAATTGTAGGTATTTTTTTTTAAATGAGAAATACACACAAGAGTCCCAACTGCTCTCTGCTAACTGGAGCCAGAGAGACTATGGCATCCGTTGTGAGGCTAAAAGGTATTAGAAGGGGAAGTAGATGGGGAAGTACCTGGCTATTCAGATCTAATCACTACACACGGCTAAATCCATTTCAAGCAACGTTTCGATTCTGAATAGCGGTCTTTAACCAAGGCGATACTCAGACTATCCACAAGTCTGAAACGTGCAGTAAGTAAGAAATATTTATTTTGTACTAATTAAATGTGAAATAATACAAATTAATGATATAAAAACTACTTGTGCACTCCGGGATTTGAACTCGCGACTTCCGGATTCGTATACAAGGACCTTATCCCTCGACCGATAAATTTTGAAACACTAGAAGATTTAAAAAAATATATCGAAAACTTTTTCTTACCGAAGATTAAACTACTAGTTATATTTTTGCTGACGCCTTATATCAATATAATAAATAGAAGTTGCTAATCGGTTTCGCTCGAGTTTCAACTCTTCACTCTTTTAGAGAAAAGATTTTTGGGATTGAATGCTTTTAAAATAAGGAACGATATGATACCAAGTCTGTAATTTTTTTCACAGTTAAAGGGACAACTGAAAACTAGCGATGAAAATGGAATTTCACTATAAAAATATATGTACGCATTAATTTATTTTAATACGTTCGAGTTTCATTACGCCAGAGCTCACCGTTTAAGGGTTTTCGCGAGGTAATAAGAACCAATTAGTGTACATGAAACATTTAAAGTAACGGTTCTTAAGATGGTGTTTACCCTTATGGAAAAGCCTTTACCGTAAACAAAAGACCATAATTTATTTTTAAAAAATAAACGCAAACCTTTAACTTGGATCGTGGTAAGACGTTTCCACGGGTTTTAGCCTTTCAACACGCCCTACAGGTGCGTAATGACGTCACGCCCGGGTGACGTTACACTTGTTCAAAGGAAATAATGTAAGAGGGCCCTTGGACACTCTTTATTAGCGGCCTTGCGTGCTTAAGGAATACCTACACATTTAATGTATGTGTAAAATGTTCTTAGTAGGGGAAGGATACCTGGAACTACAGTTCACAACAGTTAAACAGTTGAAAAATATTAACAGTAAGCAGGAAAAATAACAAATTCCTTTTTTTTTGGTATGTGAATAAAAGTAAAGACAAACTCGTCCCACGCACTTGACGTTAGCAGCGCATGAAGAAATCTGGACTAGTGGTGGGCGAAGCGGCTCGGTTTAGTGAGCCGGATCACTAAATCAACTCTCTGTAAAGACAATCCACATGAAAACTGGACGAAAAAGTATCGTGTAAGAGCGTCTTAAGGACGTCTTTAGGAGGGCCAAGGGAGCGAGGGAGAGGGCATGGTGCGGGGGGACGCGAACCGTCGTTCAAACGAGCCGGATCACCGAACCGGTACACTACAAAGAGCTGATTTAGTGATCCGGTTCACTAAACCGGCCCGCTACGCCCACCACTAATCTGGACAACTAACATTCCGTACATATTGTGTGAAAATAGATGTTTTGGGAACTAGAATAGGCGTCCAGATGTCTTAACACGTTGCGTACGTGGGACCAGTCTGCAGGAACCTTAAGTCGAAGCTCCGTAGCTCATGCTGGAAACTACGCATGGACAAAAAAAGATTTGAGAGTATTTTCTTGTTCGAAAAACTCATTGTAACACGATAAGGCGAAATACATGGTTACCAATTTGTTTCTGGTATTAAAAAAGTAAAATACAAAAAGAATATCCATATAATCATAAAAATATAGACTGATTAAAAAATAAATATGTGAATTATAATATAATATTGGTATATTGTAAAATAAAAGAACCGCTTACGATAAAAAAAAACACACACACAAAAAAAGGTAAATTTTTTTATGGCGTAATGATTGTAACTTTTTTTTATACATGAAAGACTTTTAGAAATTTTAATATTGGAGTTAAGGAGTACCCAATTTTTCAGATTTTTCCAACCACATTTTGGAAACAAATCATTCTTTAGATATAAATAAATATTTAAAAATACTATTTAGGAGTACCATTGGTTTACAATAAATTGTTAAGAAAATTGTTTTTGTAAACAGCAAATTTACTTGATGCCAATAAGAATATTCATAACAATGATGGTTATTTAAGCGACTCAGTTGTTCCATGAAACTTTTGGAATTTCAAATTTTTGTTATATAAATACCTGTAATAATTATTTTCAAAGTAATATCTAAATAATTACCGTTTCTTAAATTAATTAGTTTTTACGAGAATACAGCACAGCAGTCCCATCTGCTCTCAGTCAATTGGAAAACGGTTAGACTATGGCATCCACAATTGGGGCATGTTGTGAGGCGAAGGAGAGGAGAATAAGATAGGGAAAATAAAGGTTAAGTACCCAGCTATTCAGATCTGGTCACCAAACACAGTTAAAGCCATTTCAAGCAACGTTTCAATTTTGAATGATGGTCCTTCACCAGGGCAATACTAAGAGTATCTTTCACGCTGGAATGTGCAGCAAATATGGTAAAATGTATTTCAGATTAATTAATTATGTAATAACACAAATTACTTAAATAAAATTTATTGGAGCACGACGGGGTTTGAACCCGCAACCTCTAAACTTATTGTTAAATTTGTCTATTTTCTTATAAATCATTATTATCAGTATACATTGTATCCTGACGAAGAAACCATTGATTTTGAAACATGTTGATAATTATCAGTAAAATAGTGATATAACAAAATAATTTATTAACAGATAAAAAAAAAAAAAAAATTATCAAAGAAATAAAAACTTTTTGTTATATTTGTATCTATACTCATTTGTATATTTGCTGATTTATCATTTTTATCAGTATATATTGTATCCTGACGAAGAAACCATTGATTTTGAAACATGTTGATAATTATCAGTAAAATAGTGATATAACAAAATAATTTGTTATCAGTTAAAAATAAATAAGTTAAATCACAGAAATCAAAACTAATAATATAATACAAAATACGTTATCCTTCCCCTGAATGTGCTCACTTAGTATTATAGTGTAAGGACTGACAGGAAGCGATACGACCTTGCAAGGTGAGATAAGAATCACTCAAGTGTTTCCATGTATTATGAAAGGAGTTTTTTGTCCGTCTTACGTAACCACTACATAAATAAAGGCACACACACTTATGCAGACCACCTTTGTTGATATCAATTTAATTCATAAAGTACATCGTGGTTTGTGGCCCGTTGCGTCAGACTGGATTGCTTCCGGCACGTAAGGAAATTTGTAAAGATTTGCTTATGAATGAACTTCAGGTGCTGTGTTTAGATATCTGATTCTGTCACCTGAGTTATTTGAAGGCGTTTAAATACCACCTGTGCTTTTTTATTTAACGAATTATTTAACGTTAGTGATGATAATAATAGTAGTAATAAGAGTAAATTTCTATAGCGCCGTTTTGTGAAGGTTCACCTCAAGTTCACTTTACACTGACTAACCTAACCTAATATAATTAGAAAAATTACAGACATACTATAAATATAAACACAAATTAAAACTATGACTTAAAATATTCATTAGCAGTAGACACACTTACATGAACATATGTAAATATAAATAATTAAATGTAAATAACAAATACCGAAAGACCGAGAAAATATACACTGAATAACCTAACCCAATATGATATTTACTGTAATGTGAACACCGCACAAGAGTCCCTATAGCCCGAAGCTAACGGGACTTTGAAATTTCCAATTGGGGTTGTGAGGTTGAAGCGTGTGGGGAAGGGTTGGAGCTGTAGATGGGGAAGAGGATGATTGGAAAGTACCTATTTAAATCTAGTCAACAAACTCGGTTAAAGCCTTTTCAAGCAATGTGTATGTATATATTAAATAAAATTTAATGCAAAGGAATTATCTTATAGTTTATCACTTGAAATCGTATTAATTTCTGTCTATTATAATCGTGTTATATTGCTGAAAATATTTTTCTTTAAATTTTTATTTATTTATGAAATTATATATCTTTACTAATCGTTGATATCTCATTGAAAAGAGAGAAAAAAATATTTAAAAACTAGAATCGTTAATCCTTGTTATTATACAAGCATTGATACGATCATAAATCAAAATAATCGTATTTCTTATCTTCCTTTGTTTATTTGAGAGAGGAGGGTAGATTTGATATTCGATGGACAGGTGTAACTGTATGTGGAGATTGCTCGTACAAAATACACACAGAATACCATGTAAAGACAATAATTAACGCGTCAGGCAGATGGATGACAAAATATTATTCAGTTAAAACAATGAGTGTAAAGATTTATTGGGATTCACTTACTGAAACTTTTAAACTTGACTGTAATATTTTTAACCATTGAATAAGATAATCTTAAACACTCTCAATGTAAATATGCAATAGGACAGTGAGGCGTGGAACTGGCAGAGGAAGGATGAAAGCAGACTGAATGCTGTAGAAATGAAATCCCTGCGGCGTGTGTGTGTAAAACCACGGATGACCGTTTTAAAAATGTGGAGATTGGAAAAATTCTTGCAAGGGTGATGTAAACGTAATAGATAAGATTAAGAAAATGACGCTGAGATGATTTGCGCATAGAGAGCGGATGAACGAAGAAAGGAGTTTAATGAGATTACAATATGACGATGAAGTGAATGGTAGAAGAAATTGGGGACAACCGAGGAAGATAAGGCACGATCAAATGATTCAAATACGTTATCAGGGTCATGTCAACAGTCGGAATAAAAGAAGAGTATACCTAAAATGATTTATTTTTATTAAAAACCCTTGTAATTTTTTTTTCACTTATTTATTTTAGATCGGACCGGTTCCACCCTATCACGGGCATCGTCAGATTGGCACAATTAAAAATAAATCTATGGTATGTATAGCATCGATGTCGTGAGTGAGATCCCTGATTTCTAATATTATTTATATTTATGACTTGAAATTTGTATTATTGCTGACGGTACTGTTCACTATTACGTTTATAAAACTCTTTCGGGCTGGTTTGTTATCCTCTAGAGACGGATTACATTGTGTTTATTTACGGATTCTATGGGTTTTTAAATATATATATATAAAGCCATCCGTGTCTGCTTTTATTTGAACAGTTGGTTATTTCTGGTTTTGTTTTTTCCCTGTGATTTCCGTTTTGTTTGCTAAAATGAATTTTATAGCAGTTTTTATCCTGAAGTTACATGAACTACGGGTAACCAGGTACATTTTAGTGGGTATTTCAAATATTGTATTATGTTATAATAGGTATGTACAATCAAAAATACATTTTAATATGGAATTCTACCATGAATTACAGTTTCAAAATTAGAAATAATTAAAAGTATACCTATTTGAGACGATATTTAAGTGTGAATGAATGAGTTTGTGCCTAGACATAGTTATGCGACTGTCTATCCGCCTCCTTTAGTTACATCCATAGTTACAGAGTACGTACCTAGATAGCTAAATTAGTAAAGTTACTTTCTCGGTAAGGCTGGAGGATCTGGATTCAAGTCCCAATCACCACCCTTATTTAATTTTCTATATATTCGTCTATTTCATATTTTCATTGATAGTTGTTGAAATGATCTTCTTTGATATTTTAAATAAAGAGTTTTAATAACGCAAAAAACTTATTAATTATAAAGAATTATTGTAGAAAAATACATCAGACAACTTTACATCTTAAATCATTGTATAATTGTCCCCGCATACGTGGATTAACCTACCGCAATGGTTAATATCCGGTTATATTAAGTCCTTGACTAAAAATACAAATAAAATTCAAGTACTGTTCTTATATTATGTCCGATGAAAACAATATATATATATTTATTTAAAAACTGTCTTTTCTTCCCAGTCTGACTCGAAATTTGATTTAAAAAATTGTAACAAACAATACAACGCAATGTCTTTTCTTATTATTGACAGACGTAGACATTTTTGGAACGATTTTGTGGGGTGTGAAATTTTTTTTTTCGATCTTATATTATTTCAATATTATAGTATAAGTTTTATAATGTAGGATGTAGGTATGCACTTACCATTGCCCTTCCAAAAATGACTACGCAATCATTACTGATGGAAGCCTTGAAATTTTTTAATTTATTTGTCGAAACAACAAAAAAACAGCAAGTCATGACAGTTTATTACTTTCCTTTCTTGTGGGGTCAAAATCTTAATGTTAGTGACCCTAAGGTACTAGGCACCTAGTTATTCAGTACCTACTCGAGGTGCCAGGGACCCCAAAGGTGTGTGCACGAACTCCGGCACCCAGGTGATGCCAGCAGGTGAGGGTAGGCAGATGTTCCATAAGGCACGCTCTACGGTAGATGGTTCATATTATTCACCGTCGTGGTAGTGTAGTAATAATAATAGAAGCTACTTTATTATTGGCGAGGGGGTGAGCAGTACCCTACCTTGAGGACTGAGGACTGAGGACGCCGAGAAAAGGTGAGCGCGCGATGCGGGTTCGATCCCCTTGCAAGTTCACGTTTCGGTGACCTGGCTGTTTTTGGTAATTGGGTTAATACTAACTTTTGTTACGTTATTAAAAATAACTTAATTATAGTAAGTTTAAGTAAGTGAATAAATAATAAATGAATTTAAAAATATACTTAGTATTCACCACTTTGTATATTTGTAAATTCATTTATTAATAATGACGCCAAAAAGTGAATACCAATCGATTGAAGAAATTAAAATAAATAATAAGTATTAGGAGTTAGGCCACTTTCTGACGGTTCACTTGGGAATCGACATAAACCTCATGCGTGATACCGACAGGGCACTGCGCCATACATTTAAATGGGCGCTAGCTCACGACTCGGGGGGGAAGCGGGAGTGGTTCTGTTATACCACAAGCGGGACAACAATTCAGTAGTTTCTCGATAAACACGGACCCAGTAAATCTATGCACTGCGTTTCGATCATTTACGCGCAATTCATCCTTTAAGTTCAAACATGGAGCGGGATATGAATTTTCGGTTAATAATGGGGTCAGAGAAATAAGCACGCCTTTATAACTCTATATTACCGGCATATGCAGTAAAGGGGACAAGGGTGAAAACTTGGTGTGCAATAGGAGGACTATATATGGAGTGACGTGCTGGACATGTTATTGGAATATTTTTTTTGACATTCGGTACATTTGACGGAATTTGACATCATCTCCGGACAGTTCCCCGGTTGCAATAAATAACCTACAATGAATGTTACGTTCGATGTAGGGGTGGACCAATAATGGTCGATGAAGGAAATATCGCGAAACATTTCCTGGATTCTTGCTGCACCCGATTTATGTCGATTCCCTACCGGACCGTTAGAGAGCGGCCTTAGTGGGACTATAACGTTCCCAATTGGGGTATGCTGTGAAACTGAAGGGAATGTGAAGAGAAATAGATGAGAAAGAGGGAGGCTGGGAAATACCTATCTATCTATTCAGATCTAAGCACGGCTAAAGCCATTTCGAGGAACATTTCGAATCTGAATGTCGGTCTTTTACTAAGTTTTCTAGAAATTTGGAAGGTACCGCAAATATGCTCTGTGTTTTTTTTTTTATACGTACCCTTCCCTACAACAACATATTAATCAGATATATAGCATGCACATCCAAATAACAATAATAAAAACAAGGTTTTGTTACAAAAACTGTATCATTGTTAGAACATGAGTAAGTCATCAACAGAGTATATGCCAATCATAGGGAATTTTCACTGTTTTTTTTTAATTATCAAAAAAATAAAAAAATTATGATATAGAATGCATTTTTATACTATTTTTATGTTAACGAATAAATTTTCTATAATGGTATAAAATGTGCAATTTTTGATCTGTCGCCAAAACGACATGTTCGTTTTTGATCTTGAATATGGCGCTGTTGACGTCACGTCGACCAACGTTAGTGACAGCCGTCTTATCAGCTAGTGGCGTTATCTACATCATAATGACGTTTTAGCCAGTTCGCACCGTTTCGGAATGTGCAGTTATAGACCGTTTTTATAATCAATAAATTTGAATGAAAATATTGAAATCACACATTTTTATTGAGATTATCAGGCATTCGAAATATAAATCTTAAATCTTTCACATCATTTTAACGGTTTCCATAGTTTGTGATAATACCCTATTTCACGGATCCACCCGACCGAAAACCTCATCAAATCAACTAGTCGAATCCCAATTTGGCGATCACCTTTACAAGGACTTGCGGCCTTCGAACAAAAAAAAAATTTTCATCGAACAATCTAATAAATTGCTTATTGCCATTGAGTCACTTTGTCAATAAAAGATGCTTTCTATATGAAAAAAAACAGTAGAAAAAGTAAACGGATAAAATTAGGTACTATTAAAAAAGTGTAGTGCAACGTACGTTATTTATTTTACTGATTTTCTATTTATAAATCTTAGCTGTAAGCCATTAGTAATTAATCTAATATGTAAACTATTATATATAAGTCTAAGTGATAAGGTATAGGTTAGATAAATTATGTTGTAAAGCGCCCTTGAGGTGATTTTCTCACGAAAACGGCGCTATAGAAATAATCCATTTATTATTATTATTATTATTATTAATGTATTTAATCATTTTAAACTATTTTGTGTGTATACCGTATCAGAGTTCCAACTGTTCGTAGTCAGTAGGACTATGGTATCCCCAATTACGTTATTTTGTGAGGCTTACGGGAGTTGCGAAGGGAAGGAGATGAGAAAAAGGAAGGTTGGGAAGTAGCTGGTCGTCATTCAGATCTGATCATAAACCATTTAAAGCCATTTAAAGCAACGTTTGGATTCTGAATTGTGGTCTTTCACCAATGCGATACTGGTTGAGACTATGATCATCTTAATTAAAAATGTGTAATTTAAGAATAATTCAAGTATGGTAATTTAAAAAAAAAATCATTCATCAGCACTCGAAAATGGGCCTAAACGTCTCTTTGTAGGATGCGATAGTTTTAAAATACGGGTAGTTTTAAAAGTAAGATTTCAAAACACAAAAATCCTCAATCTTTAAATATTATTAAATATATCAAAAAATGTCTGAACATGAGTGCAATTTGAAAACCAGTTGCAGCAATTTTGAACGATTTGCCTAAAATTCCAGTACGTATTTCATATATGTAGTATTTAAAAGCAGTTTGAGAAGCATTGTCTTTGAAAAATTATACATTTTCCTAATTACACGTACAGAATTTAAAGATAAATCATTTATGGTATTTTTTGAGTTAGCAACTTGAACAAAATCTAGCAAAACAAACGATTTCGCATAAATATTATTTTAGATTTTACATAATTCGTTTAGAAAGACTTCTATTCTCAAAAAAAAATACTTATTCCATCAGTTAGGTTAGGTTAGGTTGTGTTTTTTCTCTCTGTTAGGCAGGTTCAGTAAAGTTATCGGCCTATTTGGAATCAATTAAATGCAGTATCAAGTAAACGGGTATCCCAGCAAAGCGGCCAGAAAACAGATGCGGACATGCTACTTGTCTGCTTTCGGGGACATTCGAGGAAAGGTGGCAGTCTGAACGGAACAAAGGAGCCACCTCGAGGGGAGAACAATTATTGGGGGTCGCTTCCACCCTTAGCGATTCGGCAACTAATGGAATGTTGAGACGAGAAGAATTTTGAAATAAAATACACATTGTGGAGAACTTAATTCAAGTTAATAATCTAAATTACCGATTTCCTACCAAATGGAATCATCCAGGATGGTAGATAGACTCAGTATCGCCCTGGTGAAAGATCAATATTCATAATTATAACGTTGTTTTAAATGGATTTAGCCGTGTTTGGTGACCAGGTCTGAATTCCTCTTCTCCGTCTCCTTCCCCTCCTTCCCTCCAATTTCACAAAATAACCTAATCGGGAAATCGTGCTACTGGGTTCAGGCAGTTAAGACTCTTGTGCGACGTTTACGTTAAATAATAATTGAGAAAATTAACCGATCATCCCAAAATATTTTTAGTCGTTAGGTAAGGTTATTATAATATGTGTATGTGTACTAAGTAGGTACCTTAAAGTATTCTACTTTTTTAACACAAATTTCAAAATATTTGTGTGCACACGTCCCCTTATTTGCAGTAATAAGTAAAGATCCGAAACAGGGGGGCGCAAAAAGTGCAGCTTTCTTTATACTTCATAATAAACCCCGACATGTAGGAGAAAGAAAACAAAATAAATTGATTTTAGGGGGGGTCATGTCGTACGAAGGGTGGCTTCGAAACGAGCTTCTATGTTTCTGCAGCCCGGTATATAATACGAAAAATAACTTTTTTTTTAAATTTTAACATTCTTCATAAACTTATTTCAAAAAAACTGACCGCGTTAATTATTTTCCGGTTGATTTTAAAAAATATATTTTGGCTAAATTAACCAAAGATTAAATCGCTTTCCACTAGCGCGTGATAGTCACGTGCATGGGATAATTATTATTCTATTTTGATAATGGCATTTATCTGTGTTTATTTTACAATTATTTTTATACCAGGAGAAAAACAAGACCGGCATTTACGAATCGGTAATCCGTGAGGTTATGATTTTGTCGAAACACTCGTAAAAATGTGGAAATCTGTTTATTTTTAGCAGCAAAAGCACGGTCATTCTTAAATGTGCACAACGTTTTTTTTTTCTTTAAATTGTTGTTTTTTTATGTTTCTCTAATGAATGATAATTTTCATACAATGAGAATTTACATTGAATTTTGCAGTAAGTAGTTAGGTTATGGTTTATTTACCCTGCTTTATTATGTAAATATTCAAAGGACACATTTTCTTCAAGAATTGATTGTTAATCCGCGTAGCTTTATACAACCGGTGCAAAGTTGCAAAACAACCTTTTCGGTTGTAAAGGGATGAAAACAAACCCATCCGTCCCTCGGCGTAAGGTGTTCGCGAACCCTTTTGTGAAGAAAGCCCCGCAACACATTCACCCCCCCCCCTCCCCCCACCCCCGGAATACAACCTACCTGGAAAGGTGAATAAGAAAAAAAAAGTGTAACATCCAGAAACATATGGAGGAGGATTCATTGAACTGTGAATCCAAAGAAACAGCTGATTCTTTCTTTTAAAAAAAAATGGCCTCATTATTTTGATGTTTTGAATCTGTACCGGGTCCATGGATACCTGAATAATTTAGATTGGATGAAAGAATTTGAATAATACTAAATGAATTAATTAACCTATTTTTGATAATCAATATTACGATTGATATAATAACACACATATGAACTTACACTTTTATTTTTTTCAGATTCAGCTTGTTAAAGCCATCTTCAGACTGGTCAGATGGCTTTAACAAGCTGAAACCGGTCACGGAGAAATAAAATAAAAGTGGAAATAAGTTTCATATGGGACTCAGTTACATAGATATTTAAATAAATAAAAAAAAACAAAAAATTGTGTTCTTTAATGATTTAATATTACAATGAGATTTATAAGCTTTGATAAGTTTTTCAAATAAATTGAAAAAAAATATTTCTTGAAATCGTCAGTTAGTTTTCTGTCAAATCGGTAATGATCGATAACAAAAATTATTTTCACTTATTCAATAAATGTAAACATATTTTTATGAAACTTTTTTTTTAATTCTTATCACGAAAGCCAAGAAATTTCTCTGAAGCAACTACAACGCCATTATTGGTCCAAATAAATCGCTTTCAATCACCATTCCATGCACGACCACTTACAGTTTTGTGTAATATGCTGGTAGCATACAGTTTAAAGACATTACATGTTTGGAATAACACGATTACCACCATGTTTAAAATTAATAAACTTGTTAAAAAAATACTAAAAGAAAGCACTTTTGTTTCCACTCTTTGATAAACTGGGTTTTTTCGTGACCTAGGTTAACCACTTAACCAAAATAACCTCCGCACATCAACTCTTGAAATAAAATTAAAATTAAGGTAACATGCGTATTTGAGATCACTTTAATTGTTACTTGGTACACGGTACCTACATAATAAAGTAAAGCTCAAATATTAAAAAATATATACATATTTATTTGTAATGTGAAAAAATTTAATATGTTAAACGGTTAAAATTATTAATTAATTAAAAAATATACTTTCTTTACACCACTTTATAAATATACTTATTCATTCCTGATGATGACAGCATTGCTTTAGAAAAATGTAGATATTTATGTATATTTAAAAAAAGTGTTGTAAACAAAGTATATATTTTAATTAATTAATTAATAATGACGCCAATCGTTTGAAGAAATTATAGGTTAAAATTATTTTTGCTATATCTAATTTTTTTTAAATAAAAATAATACCTAAATTTTATCACTTTCTAAGTGCCTCAATATTTTTTAATTTATTATGGCGACTAGTTACATTGTTATCGTAGGTCAAAATAATTGTAAAAATTGTAATATTAAAAATCAAAATAATACACCTTAAAATAATAAGTAGGTACAGAGAAATTTTGCGCATTAATTTGTAATAATAATAATTAGAAATATTGTAAATTTTATTAATATAATTAGTTTATACATATAAATGAATAGTTAAAAGGATATGGTATGTCAATGTTAGTCAGTTGGTGACGACACGCTCGTGACGTCATGGATTCCCCTTTAGTGGTATATATGCACATATTAGTGTATACGTACAGTAAGTATAGAAAAAAAAACTATTCTTTGGCCGCCCCACGAGCCTCTTTGTGTACCGGTTATCATTCCTGCCGCTTAAGTTAATGGTTGTAGGCAAAGGACGACTTCAAACATTTCCAAAATAGCCGGTTCGCTACAAGAAGCTATCCGCATATTCTGTACTAAATGTTAAAAAAAAAAATTCTTAGTATGACGTATAATCTACATATATTGAATAAATTTGTTAATAACAAAAATGTTTAATAGATTAAATCATATTGTTTCTTAATGATAATTTTTTAAGCTATTGCATCCCAGGCTGGTTAGATTAATGCAATATTTTATTATTTTGCATTTTTAGGAGGTGATAATATTTAATCATATCATACAACTTAAAATATAGAAGAAACCAAATGGCATCTTGTCTTATTTTTACGATGAAATGAGTGACCTACGAGCTCTTGTTGGAAATAGCGCTGTGATGTGATAACAGCATTGATCTAGATATTCCGGTAAAAAAATGTATAAATTTCAAGATGCTTGAGCTCCCAGCTCAAGAGTATTTGCTGGATAAGAAAACAGATATTCGTCCATCATAACACCAGAATTTCATACTCGGGCGGAACATGTCCCAAAAATGTATTGGTTTTTTTTTTCAATAACTTCGTACAATTTATTATGACCACCAAACTAGGAATATGTTCGTAATATGGCGATCGTAGGAGCAAATATTACATTTCCAAAAAATCCTTTAATCGGCTTTATGAAGAAAGTCTGGTTCGAACGCGCGCACAGCAACCGCATATTAGGAATCCCCCTTGCTACTTGGCGGTATAGCACCGATGAGGCTCCATCGACAGCTGCACGCGCTTCCCCTTCTTGCTTCATCCAACCCTTACTCTCTTCCACACTCGTGTTCCATTAAGTTCCACGATTTCAAACACAGAAATAAAACGGTCGTTTTTCAAACAGACCCCGAAGAATTCGGCGTTATAACGTCTTGTACCTTTTGGACAAGTGTCTTAGAACTTGAGAAAAGTATTTGAAGTACATAAAAAAAAGTTTGTTTTCTTGGAAGGTATTCGATTTTTTTCTCATTCTTAGCTTTCTTAGAATGACAAAAAAGGCGTATGTTATTATTATTTGTTCTTTATTTCAAAATGCTGGAATTTAAAAATAACTTTTTACTGCTTATTTTTTTTAAACTACATAGGTATTAACTACGCAATGTTTAAATTGTACGTTAAATAACAAAATATCAAATTTTCCTTTGAATAGCTATTAAACATTATATTAACATGAACCTTGACTCAATACAGTGGTTAAAAATAAGTTTCATTTGCACCTTTTAACTATACATGGAGCATTAATTTGTAACTGATTAATTTTAAATACTACCTTGATAAATAAAAATGATTAAAACATGGCAATCTTTTGTCATATGAATGAAATTTTGACAGTATTAAATAGCTGTTAACACCCGTGGCCCATAACTGAGGTTCTGAATTTGCTTAACAAGCAGAATTTAAACGACTTAAAACAGAAATATCAGATTTTTTAAATACAATAGTACCTACTTTACTCTGTTTATAAACTCTATCTGTGTGTGCGTAATGTTTTTTTATGGATTTGGGTGGAAAAGCTATAAGACTACGATACATGTTTAATCAGCAGAATTTAAATAACTTAAAACGGAAATAGCAGATTTTTAAATACAATAGTACCCACTTTACTCTGTTTATAAACTCTAACTGTGTGTACGTAATGTTTTTTTTTATGGATTTGGGTGGAAAAGCTATAAGACTACGGTATATGTTTAATCAGCAGAATTTAAATAACTTAAAACGAAAATAGCGGATTTTTAAATACAATAGTACCTACTTTACTCTGTTTATAAACTCTATCTGTGTGTGCGTAATGTTTTTTTTATGGATTTGGGTGGAAAAGCTATAAGACTACGATATATGTTTAATCAGCAGAATTTAAATATCTTAAAACGGAAATAGCAGATTTTTAAATACAATAGTACCTACTTTACTCTGTTTATAAACTCTAACTGTGTGTACTTAATGTTTTTTTATGGATTTGGGTGGAAAAGCTATAAGACTACGATATATGTTTAATCAGCAGAATTTAAGCACCACAATACGTAAATAACACGTACATTATTAAAAAGTTCTCTTTTACTAAAAAGATATATATAAAATATCAAATTATCCTGTGAACTACGTTTTTTATCGGTAAGAATCAAGCCATCGCATCAATTCAGCGGGTGTTGGTATCGACAATCGACGTGCGTCGGATGCATTGGTCTAAGTCGCAAGTATTTTATAGAGGGGTCCCTCAATATGGGGTGGTCTCATCACGTGGGGGGTGCCAATCGAACTTCGATCGGGGGGTACTGCAGCTGACTGATATGTAGGTGACTGGGTGCCGTCTTTCCAGTCCCAGTCACCGGCAAAGGAGGGTGGATTATAAACGACACACATATTTATGTTTGAGGGCGTCATTTAGTTCTACAATTTTCCTACGTTTATTTTACGACTTATCATTTCAAATATATACATTTCTTTGAAACTGTGACTACAGTCATTCATATCATTATCATAAGTAGCAACTGTCTCTTCACTACTACTGAATGAAGAATTAATTTAATACCCCTGGAGAGCTTTCGAGTTTTCCTCGAACTTATTTCTACTGTTACTTCAACGAGTTTTAGAACTTCAGCGAACTTTAAGATTCTCTTTGACACCATCGAAAAACAAGCTTTCTTCGATATAACGAGGTCCGAGGTAAATATTTTATACCGCGCATATTGAATAATGTCTATTCATTTGTTTACTCCCTTTGTCAATCCCTTCCTTCGATCTCTTTAAGTGATGCCTAGCACTCAACTTTCTTGATATTAACTAACTAACTAACTAACGATCAAGCCGTTTACCCGCAGATGTAGGCAGAGAGGACGGACCGCCAAACAACTCGATCTTGGCATACACTTCTTGCTTCATTCACATTCATACAACGCCTCATACATTCTCTTCTCTTATTACGACTTCTGACATGGTCCGACTCAAGTATTTGATTCACTTGATCGTACCATCTCTTTTTCAGGCGTCACCGGCTTCTTCTTCCACTTACATTCGCGTAATATATTCTACTTACACTCCTTTCTTCGTTCATTTGCTCTACATGCCCGAACCATCTAAGCTTCTTGATATATATGTGTTTTATTTTTTGGATACACACATTGGTGTTTTCAATATAGTTTACAATTTATATATTTTAATACTACTCTTCTATTAAAAGAATTTACTTGCGCACAAGTACAACGGACTATACAAGTAGAAATCAGCGCAAAAAAAGACAATAAATAAGATAAACGAAGTAAAATAATATTTTTCTTCTGGTTGTTTACTAATGCACAAAACTTGTTTTATGCTTTCATGTATTATTTATATTATGTTGATTTAATCTGGTATATCAGATTAACTTATCGGTTTTAACCGAAGATATAAAAAAAAAAAAAAAGGTAAATATTATCGGACCAATGATTTTATTCCTATTCTCAACGAGATATCGGATCATCCACAAATGATTCTAAATAGACAAACAATAACACTCAAACCAATTGAGTCGAAAGCCACGACTTACGAGTTGGTGATTCTGGTTGAATTTTTTTCATTAAATGCACTAAGGGCGCGGAAAATCGGCAGATGCGCACAGAGTAGTTTGAAGCGAAATCTGTATGTGAAAAGAGGGCACGCGCAGTACCCTCGGATTATTCAGCGCTCTGAACCTATTGGCGTCTTTCCTTTTGTTTCTCAAGAGAGAAAAATGCAGTTAGGGGTGGCGTCCATAGACGGCGTCCGAGCTACCCCCGCAACGGGAGGGGGATGATTTCAATCAAAGCCTGGCGGGAGCGCTAGGGCCGCTAGGGGGGCTGTGGATCTACCAGATTGTTGCTAGATATGGAATATGGAATTCAGTTGTGGTAGGACTCTTTAATATAGTAAATAATATCTATTTTTACCCACAGATCGTTTCAATGAAAATCCATTTAAATGTATTTTTATTCATAACTAAATCATCATTCTATTAATTTAAAGCACCAAAATTATCGAAAAGTGGGCTTTATTGTCGTGAAATTTATTTAGCTTTTTTACCTGGAATCTCTAGGGTAATGCAACAATCTTCACATCGCAAACAGATTTCCTTCAGGAGTCATGGAGTTTTCAAACATTAATTTAAATGCCAAATACTACGAGAAAATACCATAGTGCTTATTTTGCATTGACTGCCAAATTCTACAAGAAGATGCTATATTTCATATTTTTGTGTTGTGTTTCCGCATGAAATCATATTTCGATAAGAAATTATCAAAATGGCTTAAGGCAACAAGAACAAACAAACAAATAAACCGAATCGTTGTAGTCAACATTTTTAATTCTTCTTTTATATTAATTTAGAACTTGCTTTTTAGTAGGTACCTAAGTTTTGATTAAAGTTTATATAAACTGATGAATAAGTTGTTTTTAATATCTTTTAGGTAGACTGTTACATATTTTACAGATTTGTGCAATATATATTCTTTCCTAATGTAAGCTGATGATTATAGTTATACATCTTGGCTTAAATTTATTTCATTTTTAATACCATATCTTTGAATTTGTGCGAAATATCGATTTGAGCGATCCTAAATGACTAAGAATTTTTATGATAACATATTTCAAAAACGTTTGATCTACCATTTTAAAAAAATTTCTTCTACAAAAAAACTTTGTTGACATACTGGCCAAAATGATCTAAGCATTCATCACGTAATATGATTAGTCTATTCGTATTAAATAGTAGCTTACTTTCCAAGTGCGCAAGCTTAATGTTTTTTTAAGTACGACCTGATCTCGTGCAAACAATATTATTAAATGCTTGACGCGTGCTCCGATCCGCCATCAGAGATGTGATCCATTCCCACCCTTATCCGAGGGTTGCGCTGAATTTCACCCAGAAAATCCATTCATGTTTCTTTCATAACGATTTTTATGCAATTATGGGTGTAAATGTTGGTCCTTTGTGCGGACACACTTCAGGGCGGGTCGCTACCCCCATCTTCTCGCTGAGATGATTACAGTGTGCGGGAAATATTCGTTAAGGAGCATTAAGGGTTAATGCATATTTAATTTTAAATTTCACACACATGTAGGTGAGTGCGCATTCTTTTCAGCTGAATATTAATATTTTCTTTAAATTAATCACGAAATAAGGTTGACTTCAACATTTTTAGGTGAGCAAAAGGAAGTGTAATGAAAAAAACATTCTTCCTTTCAAGTAAAGTATTTTCCTGACACTCTACGTCCATCCGCTCTACGTTTTTAAACCTTATAAGCATAATTTTCTCAATTCAGTGTATTACGCTAACATCGGCGTTTATTTATGATATCATGTGTGTTGTGTGCGAGTCCTTATGCCCAAAGTAAGTTTAATTTCCCTTTCTCTTAATGAAATTATAAATCCATTAAGCGTGGAATTTCTTTCTTAAGAAATTAATCAATTCCATTGGGCTAGGAGTAAAAAGGTCTTATATAAAGACGACATCAGTTTTTTTTTTCAAATCAATACAGTTCACACTTCTAGGGATTTTCCATTCTGTGGTAATAAGTAATACACAATCAAGGTTTAAGTATATTTGTACAATATTAGAATAATTAAATAATGTTATCAAGAACACGTGCTATTCGCTGCTGTACTAGCTGTGAACACGTCTGAAGTTAGCTAACACGGGCGTCGATTAATTAACTGCGCGACGCCGATACACCTGAACGCCTACCCAACAAGTAGTACAGAGCCATAGCAGCAAGTATCGGCAAGTTGAAGGGAGCAATAGCAACAGCGAGGAGGGCCGGCGTCTCGTGGTGCGTGACTTGAAGGCGACTACAGGAAATACTTATTGTTACCGACTACTTCGGCGTTTCCGGCTCCTGCCCGGGCACTTCCGGCGCTTCCGCCGCCGCGGAACGCATGCGTGATATACCGGTTGTAGTTGTGGGAAGTTGCTAACCCTTCATTTAAGTTTCTCAGTTTATGTCGTATTTACATAAACAATCTAATTGCATAGATTTTTAGATACGTTTGCGACTGTCTACCTACGGGTAGGTACAAGTCATAAAGCACGAGGTTCGGAAATAATGTAAACACTCTTATTCACTAGTATAAAACGAACATAAAATTAATTTATAAATTATATGAAATTATGTGTTATTTCTCCTTAAAATTGCACATCTGGGACCGAAAATATCTAATAAAATAACCCCAGAAATAAACATTAAACCCTGTAAAACGTCATTCATCGGTCCAATAATAACCTAATGGATAATTAGCTTGGGTAGGGGGTGGGGGGTCTGAAAAATTATTAAATAAGGTTATTTAATAAATTGATAAGAATAACTTTGTTTACACCACTTTTTTCAATATGTAAATATTAACATGTTTCGAAAGCAAAGCTTTCCTCATCAGGATGGACAGTATTGGACAGTATACTAAAAATAATTAATAAATAATAATAGCAAATAATTTTTAATAGTTCGCTTTATTAGAAAAATTTGTTTGTTTTTGGAAAATTGATGTAGAAACGTTTTTTGTATATGCATTATTACTAAAAGATAATGAAATGAAATGCATAAAAAGATAAAATTTACCATAGAAATAGGACAACGTTTTAGCATAAATTTCTTAGACTTATTATAATATTTATATTGCTAATTATAAATTTGAATTTAACATATATCGTAAAGATGTTTATACATACTTAGTTATACATAATACATCTAATCATACTTTTGCTAAAAAATCACAGCTTTTCATTCTAAGCTTAGTAGATTAATAATTTTAACAAAGAATTATATATAATTAAACAAATTGGAATCAACAACGGTTATAGTACTAAATTAATAGATAATCTCTTAAAATTAGTCTATTAAATCTTATGTTTATCCACAAATAATTGACGTTGGTAAACAATGGAAATAAAAATGATTTTTATATCATAATACTTTAAATTTTTTAATAAGAAAATATTCCAAAAACTATCCAACTAGTTTTATATATGAATATTATATATTTTTTAAATATCTTTTAAATAAGAAGGAAAAGATAATATATTACATAAATAGGGGGTTAGTAAATAAATTTGTAACTTTCTTTTGACATAAATAAGGGTTTAAAATTTTTTTTATACAAAAATATAATTAGATAAATTTGAAATTTTAGAAATTACAAAAAGTGTTAATTTTCATAGTATTAACTATATTTAGAATATTAATAAAATGTTTTTTAATAACGATAACTTTCTTTTTTTTTGTCTTGTTATATTCTTGATTTTTTCTATATTAATATAAAGAAAATAACTTTTTTAAATTTATAACATAAATTTAATATTTAATAATTTTTTTTTTTAATTTTAAACGTTTTTTTACATTTTTTATTAATTTTCAATACTTACTGTTTATTTATTTTTTATTATGTTTGTAATTGTTCTTTTCTCACGTTAGTATTTTCTATTTCATCATTTGTCTATACAGTCATTATTTTAGTATATTTTTTATCCCGATAAGGAAAGCTTCGCTTTCGAAACATGTTGATATGTATATATTAAAAAAGTTGGTCTTATTAATTTATTAATAATGACGCCAATAAATGTTTTGAAGGAAATGTAATTTATTCCAATTATTCATAAAATACTTTGACGAAAAACAATAATCACAAAATATTACACCACGCATAACTGGATCATTTGGTTCCTTAGAACAGGCAATCTACCTAGCTGGGAGCTAATATCGACTTGACAAGACATAATAGCACTTCTACACATTTGTAATTATTTTCAGTTGTTTAAATATTCTCAATGTCATTAATTATTATAAGTACAATATTATGTATACTTTATTATGTTATTATACTATTTAAATGTACTTTGGTAATATGATAAAAATAAAAAATAAAAACAGAATAAACGCGTTTGGTTATCGTGGCATGGTGAATTCAATTTCTCGGCTAGCCATGTCCTCCATCATTACAGAAGCAATATCTTCCGCTTTTAATGATGGTAGTAGGAGTTTTTCAAATTTTGTCAGGTTATTCGAAACCTGGGAATTTTTACGTTTTTTATTAAATACATATTCAGTTAAAGGTGAGGTTCTTTGTTCACAGATAATGCCCAAAAAACTTGACAACAATCATGTGAAATTAATACGATTAAAATCATATTATAATAAACTAAATTAAGCACTTAATAAATTTGATTTTGTACTAAGTAAACTCGGGAGTTCTTGGTAGGGGTTAAAGGGTACACCCTTAATACCTTAGTTCTCGCCGGTTAAGGCTGTATTTCTAACCTGCGACAGTTCCGGTCAGGAAGTAAGGCGGAAGCAGCAGGAATGGAAGACCGTGTGAGAACTCAGAGGGTTACTGTTAATGTATTCATTACATTACACAAGGTAATGGGGCTGGTAACACGAAACTAATTACTCCCTACACCTGTTGTGATATTCATGCAGGTATTTCGGTCAACGAGATTGCTCGATTTAAAGACAAGGGATTTTTAAAACGTCTAATACCAGTATGTACATATATAAATAAAATGAGATATTGACCGCATTTTCTCACAAAACAAAGAAATGGAGATAGAAAAATGAAAGTGGGGAAGGAAAAAGTACTTTAAAACGAAGGTTGAATAGTAATTGGCAATTCAAATCATGATATTAGTGCAGACGTTTTGTGCAGTACAAGGCGCCGTATAGAGTATTTAAACCCTCTGAAATGTGTGCCGAGCTTTTGAATCTGTGACCTCTTTGGTCCAGATCCAAGAGGATTGCCACTCAAAATAAATACAATAGGGTATTTATATTTATCTTTTAGCATCCATAATATGAAACCTATAATATTACAATGATCGCGGATCTGAAAGTAAATACACGCATAGTTAAATAGAAAAAAAACTTTATTTTTCTCCTTTTAAAAATATCTACTTGAAACAATTTTATTTTAAGGCTTTCATGCATCGGCAGCAGGCAGTGGGTGGTAGGTGCATCCTTGTACGGTGAGCCATGCACCGCGGGGGAGTGACTGCGCTTTAAAACAAAGCTTTTGTTTACATACAAGCAGGATGGCACAAATGCAGCATTAGCGTCTTGTTAAGCGGAGAAAAGGCGGGAGATAACGAAGGCTTTGCTGTGATTTTTCGAGAGTAATTATAAGTTTAATGAATAAATTGATTGGAGTGAACTTACTACATATTGCGATAATTTATGTTACGTTGTTAAATTAAATTATAGCATTATCATGAATGCAAAATATGTATATAATACTATCTTGAACTTAAAGCAACAATAATGTTTTTGACATTATTATAGGCTAAAGAGGGATTTCTTTGCCTACATATCAAAAAGCAATATTACCCTTTTTTTTCTTTTAAAGAAAGACAAATATTCAAATATTTTACAAACGCCATTTTTTTCTTCGTTTGATTGAAAGTGAAATTTTGTTGTTACGTTTTTCACCGTTCATATTTGTGACGTCATTGAAGATTAATTTGTTATTTTTATAGTCGGTATTACTTTGATTAAGGTTTTCTATTCAGTCTTTTATTTGTTATTTTCTTCCAACCCAATTTATTACGTCACGATTTTTCACTATAAGTTTCAATTTTTCGACATTTTTATTCAATTTAAAGGCACAATATTGCCGAATTTCCAGCTCTTCTGATTGAATTACTGGAAGGAGTGAGGGTCACTTCGTCTTGCTAAAGGATGAAGCTGAATTGAATAACAAAGTAAACAAATTTAACAAACACTCGCCCAAAATATTATTATCTTATTGAACTCTATTTTTATTTATTTTTACGTGCATTTTTAAACGTAATCTGTCCATGCGATATTTTTTCGACCTTTTATGATAACTGTTCTTATCTCTTATCACGTGATGGGTTTATTCTCTGGTTTTACCTCTATTTCTTTTTTTTCTAAAAGAAATAAAAATATTCCCTGATTACGAATAACCTGACAATATATGAAAATCTCCCACTACCATCACATTAAGCGGAAGATGTTGCTTGTGTCGTAATGGAGGACTTAGCCAGCCGATGAATTGAACTCACGACGCCTGGGTGAGACCCAAACACGATGCCAACTCAGCCACTGACCTAATTTGGATCTTCACACAGCTTCCTTAAATATTATGATGTAGGCTCTGTGATAGCCCACTTTGTTAAGTTAACATTTTTTATCAAATAAGTCATGGGGAAGAAAGCAGATAGTGATCAAAATTCATTTCAAATAAAGTGTGACCAACTTTGTTTATGAAAAGTCAAAATGGGTACTGAAAATAATTTGATTAGGTATCGTTTAAATCATGGAAAATAGGCAATATAAAAAATCCCAAATCCACAAATACCTAATGCAAATGTTTTGGAATTTTTCTGGAGAATTTTTTAATCCTTGTAGTGCATACTACACGTTGCAGTCCGCCATCTATGTTTCATATTTTCTTTAATTTCCCTGAACCAGTGCTGTTGTCGGCTGCAGCCTAGAAAGTATTCAAATATCGCCATCATCGTTATCTGCGCTACAACAAGTGAAGAGTTCTGGTAATCTCTAGAAAACGCATCCACCCCTACACTGTCTTACAGCAAGAAAAAAATTCACCCTTCAAAAGTCATCTGAATTTGTTTTGTATTTTAATTAAGAAAAATATGAGTTTTTAACTCTTTCACAAGCCATGATACAATCTGTCAGAGTGGAAACAAAGCAGACAATTGCGATATAGAATCAACAAGATCCTTGTCTTCCCAAAGGCGAGCAACAAAAAGATGTCCTCTCATTATGCGTGGTACGGCGCAGAGTTTATGCACGGAATAAGCAGCAAGCAGCGAGGGAAACCAATTCTACGAAACAACAATTGCGTATGAGTGCATTGAGCCGTGATTACGGGCCTCCTTCAGTATAGTTTGCGATCCTGGTGCATTCCAGGGGACGAATCAGAAAGAAAATTGGTAGAAAATACAGAGAAAACATAGGGAAAATAAAATTAAAGGTGTCTTTTTTGTGTTTGAGGACGTGATGGAAAGAACTTTAGGTCGAAACATGAGAGTACAAGTATAATATATGACCGGTAAAAAGTCAGAATCGCTGAATTCTTTCAAGCTGCAGTCTGCAGTCTGGAGGGTGTTGTCCCGGTAAGACAAACACCGATATCTTGTGTCCTTTTCTATTTAGTATTTCATTTGAGATTTGTTAATATTATCTTCAATGATGAAATATTAAAATAAGGTTTTCAAGTTTCATTAGGTTATTCCAATAAATTGAATATATTTTTCAGACTTACAAAAAGGGTAATAGAAAAATAAAATTGGATATCATACAAAAATGATATATCCACAATTACTTAATTGATATGAACTCTCTCAGTCCGGTCCACGTCTTTCATTTCTCTTTCCACAGACGAAGTTGCAACTTTGTGCTGCCTCGAAGAACAGGGGATGCTCATAGGGCTATAATATTTCCGGATATTACGTAGGTAGGTACTTACTTCCATTAGAACAATTTTAAATTTTCTGTTTACCCGTTCTTCCAATAAAAATTCATGGACATACCTACCCATATAATGATTTTTTTCTATGCTTGTTAAGCGTCGTTGAAGGGATATTACGCAAAAAAGTTAATTAACTAATATTATTAGAGTACATTTTTACGGCATACTTCAATTAAATTCTTGAAACACTTACATCAATATTATGACGATTTTTTTTATATGTAATATAAAATTTACTGAACACCAGGAAAAGCTGTGAATATTGAAGCGTCATGAAATTTACACAGTTTTCTTTACATGTACTTCGTAGATCATCGCAACTAGCCATTGTCAGCTCGAAATGTAATATAAACCGGACAGTCACTACTATCCTGGTAATTTGCTCAATCATCATATATGGCATTTATGTATGGTATTACCTAAAAATACATTTTTAAAAGAACATCTGTTTTTTTAAATTTTCCAATCGTAAAAAGGCGTTGCGTGGTGAGTTTATTGTAAATGTTGGTGTAAAAAAACATGATTTTGTTTCTTTTAAAATCACGTGCTTTAAGAATTGAATACCTACATTTCAGCACCTGTAAGAAATGCTGCACTTGATACAATCCTCTTTTGATTGCGTCTTAAGTCCTTGTTCCCATTGCGCCACATTGTCATCGAGTTAATTCAGATTTAATTACCGCCCCCGCCCTCGCGTCCTCCCCCGAGACGGGCGGATGAAGCGGCAGCCTCCCGATCCCGCGCAGCCCCCTCCCCCACCGCCACCCATCTTTGCCTCCCGCTGCCTCCTCCATTGTTCGGCGGTAATCTCCCATTCTTATTGCCATATTACGTATTATGACAAGAGGAGTTTTCCATATATAAAGTACTGGCGCGCTGCGCATCCACACAGGGGTGAACTGGACTGGCGCGACGACTTCAAACTTTCAAATAAGGAATATAAACTTCAACTCTGAGGTTATACATATTGGGTATAAAAATGACAAGTGAAGAAATGATTTTAATTCGGTTACAATGGTTTGTTTGATTTGTAGGAATACTTGCGTGCGTGTAAGATTTATTATAATTACGAAATGATCAACTTATCATACAATTAAAAACTAGCAATTGCTTATTATTTACTTTATTTTATTAATTACAACAAACTGTGTGAAATATCCTGTGTACTCCAAATACTAATAATAACAACAGAACTCAAAATCACGTATTATATTAACAATAATAATAATTATTATTATTATATTGAAATACCGGCCATAAGAGGGTTAACGCGCGCAACACGGTATCATTTGTACATGCATAAATACACATTACACCACAATCTACACATCTGCTCTAATGATGGACACTGTAATGCTGTCCAAAACGTTGGCTACAGGAAAAGGAAGCGTTACACGGTATAATATCACAAAAAAATGTTTTTTTTTAATATATGTATATGCAAGTATGTAAAAAGTGGGCAGTTTTATCTGAAAGCAAATTAAAGTGAAAAGGAAACATACTCGAATAGTCTCGCGAACAGGCCAGGTTTCCGGCACATATTATTTTAGTTCATAAAACAGGCAATATGCCCAAATCTTACGTACATGAATGTTTACATAATAATAATAATGAATAAGTACATACGGCGAAACGTTAACAGGCGTGATGATCCCAGATAATCTCATGAAAAATGTTAGGTGACCATAACTTTTTTATTACTTACTTGGGTTACGTGTGTCAATATTATTAGCTAGTGTTCGCAAAACATACGTCGGATGCAACTAAATTATATCTTCTCCTTCATCATTAAGCATAACGTAAAAAATTCTTCCAATTTTGAAAATCATATGTACCAGCCGAAATATAACTTTTTTTTGTTTTTCTTATATATTTATTTATTCATTTATAAGTTTTAGTTCAGAGTTAACAGTATTTTCAACTACCGAATGAAAAACGGTATAAGAGGGAGAAATTCACCCGCGGCGCATAGCTCCTTATTGTGTAACAATAAAAGCTGTAAATCATTTTAGCGTAATTAGTGGGATGGTACCGTATTGCAGCAATTTCCTGGGTCAGTTTTAGTAACCAGTCCGCCCCTGCGTCCGCCCCGGGCTACGCGGTGCATGCATTCATTTAATCCGTGTTTCCTTGCGTTTTTTCCGATGAGCACCGCGCGATATGGACTGGATTTCAAAGGAGGTTCCACGGGAGCATGTTAGAAATACGGCTTTTATCGTAATACGTGCAAATACCTACATACATTGCTGGTTGTTATTCACTGACAATTAATGTCAGTTTGCGAACCACTGGAGCACGTACAAATGTTAATTAGTCATGGTTTAAAATACATGAAGGCATGTGCAGTTACATGGATATTTGAAATCTTATAAGCTCATGGTGAAAATGTCTCTGCTAGCTGAAAAAGCTTAAGTTAACCCGAAAATCAAGTCTGTGGAAATTTAAAGCCTTCTACAATATGGGTCTCCTCAAGATCCATGTTCACCTGCCTACAATATGGGCTACTTCAAGACCCATGTTCACCCTCCTGAAATATGAGCGTCTTCAAGATCCATGTTCACCCTCCTACAATATGGCCACTTCAAGACCCATGTTAACCCCCCTATAATATGGGCTACTTCAAGACCCATGTTTACCCTCCTACGACATGGGCATCTTCAAGACACATGTTCACCCTCCTACAACTTAGGCCTCTTCGAGACCCATGTTCACCCCCCCTCTCCTCTAAAAGATCCTCCACACAGAGTCCCCGATGGCATAGGTCCTGAGGTCCTGAAAATTATTTTCCTCGAGGTTTGCAGTGTTAAGTTGATGCAAAAAAATATACAAAATTAATTAATATACTAAAACTGCTTTTCTGTACCGTGAAAATACGTTGCAACGTGAAAAACTAACGTTGGACTAAAAATTACAGACAGAAAGGTGAACAAATTTTATGACGCCAGACCTCACAGTTTAATGGTTTTTACTAATTAATAGCTGCGATTACATACGTAAGATTTCTGTTATTTCGAAATATAGTAATTAATTCATTTACAACAAAAAAAATAATGCTTCTTAATTTCAATTTACTCCAGGAAAAAATGTTTTCTTTAGTCGGATTCTTATTCAATACTTGGGAATGATAATGCACTTAATAACATTTCGTAATACCTATCTCTATTGTCTGTTTGGCAACTTGAACTCAGTGCAATATGACTGCGGCTGAAACCGAGCTTGTGCAGTTGCAGTGTGCAGTTTGCAGTATGAAGTTGGCAGTGTGACTGACTTCATGTGGGATATTTGCTTGGCTGTGCACTCAACCCTCTTTGCCCATCTCTGGCCCTCAGCCACCCATTGTAAAAGTCTGGAGTATTCTTGCACGGATCATTGCGTTCCATTCCCGCCCGTTATTGCTTTTTTAAAGTGGAACTCCGCAAATTGGCTAACAATCATTAAATTTGTTTCGAAAATTCTGAAGTTTCTCATGAGAAAATTTCCACAAACACCATTTGTCCCAGGAAAAATGTAAATCATTTGCTCACATTCAAAAAAAACGTTTTACAAATTGTTTGTAAAGAAAAGTTTTCAGGGCGAATTATTTTAAATACGAAAGCGTAACGCTTTTCATTGAAGCGTCATTTCCTCGCGAACGTTCAATAGAAATAAGGAAAAATAACAATTTTCCTTTCAAACTACTTGTACAACGTAATATGCTTGCAAACCAGCCAAAAAAGGCTGTCGTAAGAATTTCTTTTTGATTGGTACACAAATTCTCACGAGATTCAAATGAAAGGGATTTAAAGGGAGATTCAAATAATGCGAAAATACTCCTATTTTTGGTAACCTACCTCCATAGTTTTTTTGAAAACTAATTAATAACATTTTTAAAATAATTTTTTGTCTGTTTTTATAAAACTATTTTTTTCCCATAATTAGTTTATCATTCACGAATGTGTTCAAATTAATTATATTTCATACAAGTATTTAAAAAAATTACCTTTTTAAATGTTTTTACAAAGAATTTCAAGTAATTCTAAAATAAACCTGTACTTTTTTTTGCCTTTCTGTTAAAAAGAAACAACCAAGTTTAAGATTTTGTCATTGCAATTCATTTAAATTACATATTAATAATAATCCGAATAAACGCGATCTTTGTAGTCTACCTATTGTTTAACTTTGGGCCAGAAAGTAAAGCTAGTTTTCCCTAGCTAGAGAACCACGACGTTAAATTTTTCCCAATAGATTAACTAAATCGGTAAAAAGGAAAAAATATATAAAAGCAAACACGATCAACAACACTACAAAAAGTAATTTCATCGTTTCCCCAATCAACAAAAATTAATATTTACGTGTACGTGCTAAAATTCATGGAAAGTGTAACTTACGCAACCGGTGTCAACATAAGAAGCGTTTAGCCTCCGTAATGTCGGTAAGGTTTCTCCCACCCCAGCCCCCCCGGAGGGGGGAAAGATGAGGTTGAGGGCTAACGGGGCGAAAGCACCGCGTAATAGCCGACTTCAAGAGAGTGGCATTTATTACTGCACTACTTGAAATAATATTGATTTAATCCAAATGTTTAATTTTGTATCTGTGTGAATATTCGGATCCCATTGAAACAAAAAATTATATAATTATTTTATTGATTTTCGCAGTCCATAATTTTTTTTTATTTTTTATTTAATTTTACAAGTGAAAAAATACAACTCAAAAAGTCCCGATAAACTACTTTTTTGTAGTTCGTCTAACGGGAGCTTGTTATTTAAACATAAAATTTAGAGACAAGGTTACAAAATACGTAAAATAAAAACATTAAAAAAAAAACAATATATAAAATAAAAACATATGTAGCCATTTAAATTATTTACTTTAAAATATTTCTGCAAAAATATGTTAAAAAAATGAATAAAATAAAAACATAAACGAAAGCAATAAATCATAAATAAAATAATTGTGAAGAGATTATGTCACATTAATCTGTAACACAGAGTGGTGTTTTAGTTTTCTACTGCAAATTTAGAGTTCAACGGGGGTGAAGCAGTTTGCTAAACTCTATAATATTGCACATAAATATGTTCAAGTAATACTAATATTACTCCAACTCTTGATAAATAAGGCGACATAAATTTGCTTACTCATTAAATCATATTGCGAGATGCGGTTCAGACGTATGGTATATGACTGCATATTTGCATACTGAAAGATTTTTAGACACCTTCCAATAAAAAGCTGCACATTTTCTTCAATCGAGCTTTTCTAGATACCTATCTGAAAAGGGTAAAAAAGAAATTTCCATGTAACTTACAACAAATTAAGTTAGAATTATATATTTATTTGAGAGGGTAATATTTTCTTCGCACTAACAACGGCCTACTTTTCCAAGAAACATCCCCTCGCCACAAGTGGCCGTAAACTCCCAGGGTGGGAGGGTGGCCAGGGGTGGTACCTCCACCCGGCGTGCAACAGGTCGCTCCTTATCCATTCGCTCACACAAGACTGGCGTGCACAGCCCTTGGCTAGACTAACAAGGCTATATGTTACTAGGGGGGGCTTTCTTGGGGATTTCTTCGGGAAGTTCACTTTAAGCGGGGCGGTGAAAAACACTTTGCTTTTTTGAAGAACCAAGAAAATAAATTTATTTTCGATATCTGCTTTATTATTCCATCTTATGGCTTTAAATCTTAGCTCATAAGCATATATTTTAACGATTTCAAGAATAAAGGTTATGATTTTTCTGTATTTACTTAGTATGAGTACTATAAAACCACCATTAATGTTCAATATGAACACGATTTTCTTTCAATTTCTAGGATTTACAGGGGACAATAAAGGTAATTACGAATCTCTACATCCGAAAAGTAGGGTAGATACTACATTTATTAGGTGGGTGCGTAGGAACTAACTACGATTTAACATGAAAAATTTTCTTTATCTGTAAATGTCGGAAAATAAATAAGTTTTTCTGTTCTTGAATTTTTTTTATATTTTATTAATGTATTATAAAAAAATATTTTGCTTGTTTTTCCTCATATAACGTATAAATAGTTTTAAGAGTTAGTATATTAAAAAAAAATCTGAAAGAATATGGAGTAATTCAAATTTATTTAAATTTTTTAATCTTGATAAAACATAATTCCAAAGGCATGTTTGATGTTTGTCTCACTCGGAAAATTCCCGTATCGATACAGAATAGGGTAATAGGGTGCTGGTTCACTTATTTTATGGAAGAACTTTTTCCAAGAGGGTGAAGTAACGACGCTTGGTATGCAGGGGAGTAGGGGAAGCAAGGGGTGTTTGTAAGACAAGCGATCAAGACGTCTGGAAAATGATCTTTGAGGGCGGAAGTTAGCCGAGGATGTAAATATTTATCTATTCAGGTTTAAGTGGGTGTTCAGCGGGGTTTAAAGACCCCCCATTACTTTCACAAGAAAATTATTGTCTACGTTGTAGCAGCGGGGTGATTTAATTTTTTTTTGTCGAAAAGTTATTACGTGATATTTTTTAAGCTTTTTTTCTTTTATTTGTGAGATTTTTATTATTGTTTTGTTATTATTCTGATTTTTTGGTTTTCTCTTGTAAAACTAATCTTTAGGCAGTTTATTTTGTACAGAAAGTTCGAAAATGAAAGAAACCTAGCCTGGTAAATCTTTGCAAATCGTAAGAAAAGTCACAGCGATTAGGTAGGAAGTCGATTAAATTCGAATACGGGGGTTTTGTTATTGTACTTATACACGGATAACTTCTAAAATTCCCTTTCTACAATGAAAAGAAAAACAACACACTTTTTATTTCAAGGGCGCTTAACAAAGCTATGATTTAATTAAAATTGTAGCAAAATTTACCATATAGAATAACTAGCTATAGTTAGTTTAAAAATTAGCAATAGTTGACGATCAACGATTTGCAAAGCAAACATAGTTTCATCTATTTACAAATAATACAAAAATCATCACAAACATGCGAACTTTCCAACAGAAAGAACCTTTTCACGACAAACAAAAAAAAACCCTTCTGGCCTAATTATTTAAAGAGGTGAATAGCCTCCTGCCTATTTCCGGGTTTCTAGGCATATTGACCTCAGAAGGGTCACAAAAAATAAACAGGAGACCTCGGTGTGGGGAGACTCCAAGACAGATGGCGTGGAATTCGCTACGCGTCAGAACTCATGACGAATGTTGTTTTTTTTTTCGCATTTACAAATTGCTGTTTTGTAGGCGATTTTCAATTAAGACTTTTTGAAGGGTAGTATCTTTTTTTTGTGTTTATTATTGTGATGTTATTGTACTCACCTAACGCTACAGTTTCCAATTTAGTACCCGGTTTTGCGTGAGATTTCGAGGTATTAACCGTTTTTTTTTCTTCTTATAGTAGTAATTTAAAAAATCTTGTTTTTTTTTTTTTTTACAATTAATTGAATATTTCCAAGCGATTTAGCGCGTGATAAATTTAAAGTGGCGAAATGAACATATTAGTGTTAATTTAGAATTTTGGTAGAACTGGCTGTGTAATTTTCACGGCGTCGGTGATCATTGTTCGAGAGTTATTGCTACTTTTGCAAATGAATGTTTTCCACTTTATATTTAAGATGCAATAATTTGGCTACAAATAATAATCATCCAGGGGCTGAGTGATTATGCGCATTTCTTTAAATCTAGTTGTCGACAATAGTAAGCTTCACAAACATAAAAAGTTCCTTATTAACTTAAGCATCCTTGTTTTGATTTTTAGATAATATTCCGTAAGTACGTCTTTTCAAAAACTCGGACATGGTTTTTTTTATGGTCCCTATTGTTATTTGAAATACCGCAATATCTATCTATGTTGCACATCACGCTGATATGGAAACGTACAGATGTTTCTGGAAGACGAGATGATTCCGTTTGAGAGCAGACCTATAAATCGGTCTTTGTCTTTTGTGGGGAAATTTGATACCGAATGCCATCTGTCTGATCTGTCTCGTTGTTTCAACGATTTTATTCCTAAAGGTGTTATGCTACCTTTAATAACAACGTTTTTTTTAAATATTACTGTACAGTTCTTGATTCAAGCAGAATAATTAATACTATTGCCTTTTAGAGGCAATGATGTTTCAAGGGTTTTTCTTCGGTGGACATTTAGAATTTATCCGAAAATTTCCATTATTTTATTAAATGACTCATTTTTTATCATTGTTGCAGTACTTTAGAGATTATGCATTGTATCGTATGATAAATTAAAGATATAGTCAATTAAATTTTAAAAATTGTATTCAGAAGTTAAATACCAAGTATCAATAATTTACTTTTAGCAGAGACACATGAGATCATTTTGGAATAATATTAATTCGATTAAAAATATTTTTTTGATCTTCATATAACAACATCCATCTTGAGTTGTCAGCCAACAATAAGGGTCCTCAATTTGAAGTCCATTTACTTGACAACCATCCAAATAAGATCAAATCTCTTTTATTCGCGAACAATATCGCACCCGCCATTATTCGCCCTATTACATCTTTAAAATATCCGCGGTATTTGGCAAAATGTGGGCGTTTGTCTTTCAATTCTTTTTTTGCTATTGAATCCCTAATTTAACCTTAATCTCTTTATGAAATCGAGGTTTACGGAGGCGCGTGTCTGTGTTTTTTCACCCCCTTTGATGGATGAGAATCGATCATCCCTTGTGGCGGGGGATGAACAGGCTGACTGTGGCCGGCTACCTGAATGGGACTAAAGATGTTGTATTTGTGCAACACGATACTTGCCGTTCCTGGTGGCCTTTGGGGTGATTTAATAAGTTTAATGTAAACAGCATGTGGTATTGTTAAAAGATCGTAATCTAGCGGGCGTATTTGATAAATCGATTTGTGGCCATTGAAAGAAAAAAAAACACTCGCTGACCATGAAATAATATCAAACTGAAACTTTTTCATTGGCTTCTGTTCAATTTAAAAAACTTTTTTCTTAAATTTTGCTTTAAAACTATTTTCTTTGCTTACGTGGGTACCCACTTACTCTTTAAATAGGTAACTGTTATATTATATCTAACGTTTTAATGTAGGTAACATATCTACAAATTTAGTATATTAATTGTACTTTCTGAGTGACAAAGATTTACTTCTTAAATAAATGTCCCCTCAACTTCAACTTAACCAATTAAGTCAGAACACAAATCGATGAAGTTCGTGCATTAGATTTGTACCAGGCTATTACAGTAGGGTCACCACAACCTCCAAGTTAGATTAGACGAATTCTTGACTAACCGCGACTTCTCAACTACTCCTTCTTCGTCCAAGAACTCAGAGGACATTTCGGAGCTAATCTTTTGCATAAAATAATTAGGTAAACTTAGTAGCCATTATTTATTTGTCGGGGAGTTTAAGGCGGAGAGGGATTATTTATTAATTGTAAATAATAATTATATTATTACTCAATACGATGAACATAATATTTTTTATGAAAAATATATTTTTTAAATTTGCCTAAGATTGGATTTTTCAAAATCAAATCAGATCTATGACATTTTTCTATGTGTGTTTTACAAAATATAAAAATTATGAACATATTTTTAAAAATTAAGAAAATCAATTGTAATTCTTTCACGGTACTTTTTTATAAAAATCCGCATTTAAAAAACATTAAAGTCAGTGATTATGTAAAAATAAAACTACGCCCTATTATTTCTGGAAAATTTCTTGTCTACATTTTGAAGAAAAACCTTAAATCTATTTTTTGAGAATATTCAACAATTAAAAATATTTTTGTAAAATATGCGGTCAGAAAAGGGTCATATTTCTGAATTGATTTTGATAAATGCTAATCTTATTTCAATTTTTTTTAAATATTTCATGAACATTTTTCTCTTTAAATACATTTAAGTACTCGTACAATGTTTATCGTATTGACTAATAATATTATATATTCTTAAAAAAAGTAATTACTTTGTGGCTTGCTCGTTTTGAACCACTTCAAGTTAATATAATAATCTCGTCCGGTTTCGGAAGTTCCCTTCCCTCGTCAGGTATATAGTAAAACTAAACTATGATATAAAATAATGATAGACATACATGAAAATTTAGGTGTTGGAGTGGGAGCCGACTAAAGGGGAGGGGATAATTTGTTTTTTTTTTTTACTGGAAAATACCTAAATACGATAAATTGACTTAATTATTCAATATGCTAGAATTATTATTTAGGGAATTTCTAATTTCCAGTGCTTCTAAATTACCTATTTTTTCCTTTATAATTACGGTGAATTTCCTTTATCTCATTTCAACCGATCATATTTTTAATAAAGATACAGGAGTTCAAATTCTTCACCCTAATAATAAAGGCTAGTTATTCATATCTGGTGACAAAGCGTAGCTAAAGCTATTTCAAGTAATATTCCGATTTTGACATTTGATTCGACTTTTGGACCCCATGCCAAAGAGCTTTATCTTTCTTTTACGTGGTCGGTTGACACTTGGATGGTTCGAGTTCTTTACATAGTTAAACGTATCCGTAGTTGAGTGGTTACGATCTTTTGCTACGAATCCGGAGGTCGCGGATTCAAATATTGGCGTGGGCAAAGTAAATTTGATTTAATTAAATTATGATATTTAACAATTTATTCATTAAAAATAATATTTAGTGTATTTGCGGCACGTTTCAGAGGAGCAGATAGCAGATGGCATTCATAATCTAAACGTTGCTTGAAATGGCTTTATTCGTGTTTGGTGACCGGGTCTGAATAGTTAGGTACTTGTGGATCTTAATTCTTCCCCATCGCTTACCCCTCCTCAATACCTCCAGCCGCACAACATACCCCAATCGGGGATGCCATAGTCTCACTGGCTTGGGAGCAATTAGGATTCTTGTATGGTATAACATAAAAAAACGTCAAGATAATAGTATAAAAATTAGGTACACATTTTTATCATAAACGTGAAAAGTGTCCGATTGAAGAATGCTCTCGAATCGCACGGAAATAATGCAGTAAGCACCACGATGGCCGAACAAACCGGAAATAAGAGTTTAGATCCGAGGGGGATGTCGAGGAAGATTACGGAGGGGACCATTGCCGGTATCGCCCCTAACTGCACCGCCAGGTGGCGCAGGCTTCTGCAATTGTGCACTGGGTGGCCCAACGCTGACATTTATTTTGTAATTCGGTGGATATTTTGCATATATTGAATCCTACGTACATATTACTTGGAAGAAGGTGCAGTGGGTTCAGTGTATCTAATACTCGTGGGTGCCTCAAAAATTCTCTTTTTCACCTGTAATCTCTATTTATATTGTACCTAGGTAATTGCGTAGGTACCATAGTTTTAAAAGATCTGTGAATTAAAAAAAAAAACTACATTTGCTACAGCCCTTTTTAGCTTAACATAAATTGGTCTGAAAGGGAAGTAATCCGCTGCCCCGTGAATTTTGAGTTCAACCTATTCGACCCTCCTAGCTGAGCGTTCTACTTATCGAGATATCATTCTTAAAGAGGTGTTAGTGGTGAACCTTCACAAATTAACTCTTACTATTATTATTATTACGGAATAAGTTTAATAAGAAGGAGAACGAATGGAGCTTTATAAAATGAAACGAACTTTATAAAAGCATAAAAGAACGAATCGGGAAAACGATCCATTCTCATGCTGCCCATCTCAATTATTATGAAATGGTGCTGTTTTTGGTGATAATTAATAAAAAAATTCACAAAATTAAATCGATTATTTGTTTTGACATGAAATCTGTGTATCTAAATAGTTTTATTAATGTTGCCCTTCTAATAATACTCGCATTATGTTGAATATTGGGTTATATACCGAAATAGTTAATTTCTCTTTTTGTACCACCCATTACCAACGTCGATCACTGCCTTTTTATTGCGCCATACCTACCGGTGTATGAGCGGGCATACATAATTTTTATTTGCTTCAAATATTCCTCCCCTCGCCAGTAAGTCAGAAATGTATTTATTTTTTATTCTTACGTAGAAATATAGGGGATGGCAGTGGCTTATGGCGTAACTGCCAGTCCATATGATCTTCTCTTCCCCCCTTCAAACCTCTTACCCCACTTGAAATATTATTATTACGATTGCCATCCCCTCACGCACGGGCTAATTATTATACGTTAAGGTATGTCGCGTGGCCACATTATAAAATAAAGAAATAATTTAATGGAAATATTCTCTATTCAACGCTGCAAAGGCATTCATATTTTGTAGAGTTAATTAAGTACCGATGTTACATTGAACAATCAAGGTGACTTCGATATTTTTAAATAAACGGCAAGTTAAATCGTAGGTATAATAATAAATTAAAATGGTTTCGTTTTGATTGCCGGCAATCCGGGCGTTTATTTTTAAATTTTTTTATTACTAAAATAATTTCGTTGCCTGTCTCACCCGCCATAATCATAATCGAGAAAACCTTTATAATATTGGTTGTCTGTAGAATGAAAACGCATAAATTGTATGTAATATACTCTCAGTATCGCCCTCGCGAAATATCACCATTCAGAATTGAAAGATAAGCTTAAACTTGAAGCTTAAACTCTGTTTAGTGACTAGATCTGAAGAATCGGATACTTTCTTCTTTCTCTTCCCACTCCTCAAGCCTTACAACATACCATATCTGAAGACGTCATAGTTCCACTGGCTTCTGACTGTTGGGATTCCTGTGCAGTGGGTATTCACATAAAAAAGCATATAAAACTGATGGAAAAAAAAAATTTAATTTACTGAAACGATTTTAAAATCCTCTTAGGGTACAAAATACGGACAATTTGTTTGTTTCGTGAAATTAATAGCAATCGATAAATGTTACTGCACTGCATTTCCTGTGTAATAATTTAATTTAATCAGATTTCTTTTAAAACGTCTCCCCTCTTGTAACGTGATCTTCTGAAGTCATATAGGCGGGAAGTTCCTTTTAAATTTAAATCAAAAGAAGCAGGAAGTATTTCTTACAGTCAATTTTGTGAAAAAACCGACTGTCCCTTCCAATGTAACGGGGTTTAGATTGAGGAATCTCAAAGACAGATTAATCAAATATTAGTTTTACTAAAGACTGTAGGAAACAGGATGGACCAACGTCTATTTAAATAAGAATACATCTAATCAAACAGGAAACTAAAACAGGTACGTTTAAAAAACTCGAACAATTTAAAAGCCATCA
>JAHDVE020005469.1:0-13408 GCA_022606495.2 Halesus radiatus | reverse complement strand
ACATCAGATTTAATTATATAATTGAAAATACACTTTGTATATACCACTTTACTTAAAATATATAAATATTTCTACATGTTTCGATAGCAATGCTATCATCTTAATTAATTATCAGATTTAATTCTTCAACTAAAGGTTTGACCATTGATATTTCTTCACGTTATACATAGTATTCATGACTGTCATTCCACTGGTCTAACTACCGGTTTCCTAGGATATACTTAGTGCACAATTATCTCCTTAAAATTAGGTTTTAGCTGAATTCGTAGTTTTAAGAAACCGTTGCGGAACCGACGGAACCCTGTCGACCTCTGGAGACCCCTCTTTGGGAACAGCTGCCGAATTCTATTGAATGGGTCAATCCTTGGTCCAATATCTGTGTATGTATGAACTTACATTCGTTGATGCGCGGCATCCCAAAATTATCGTTTATTACAAATATATCGAATTTCATCCTCTTCGGTCTGCATCCCCGAGTTTCGTCGTCGGCTCATAAAGCTGATAAATACGTAACTCAATTTCATCAATATTACTCAATAATATTATCTTATTTTTAGTACTCAATTTTAAACGGATTTTTTTACTCATAGCACCAACCAGTACCTATCAAACACATATACATAATTGTTTATTCTATAATATTTGTTTTTCTCATCTCTTTATAAGTATGTTCATAACTTTTGTTCTGTACTATTCTTCACATCTCCTTATACTTAATTATTATACTTTTTTATAGATATATTATATTACCATACTATGTCAATACTAGCTTTTCTCCCTGCTATTTTTGTATAATGGCACTTAATATGAACTAAACTTGGCAATTTGACTGTCCTAAAACGGGATGTGTTCCCAGTTGGGCAGTCAAAGCTTTCTTATATTTTATTGTTTAATAATGTGTGTATTTCGAATAAATAAAAATAAATAAACAAACCCCTTTTTAATGCTTTTAAGCTTCAACCAAATAATTTGAATAACGTTTAGATATTTTGAATAGATAGTTAATTGATCCATCAATTATTCCTACAACCACCGGAATGGTAGCTATGTTTTTACATCTACATTCTATATTACATTCATCGTCAAACTTCATTTTGGGTTCTTACCCAAACGTGGGCCTTCTCTTTGTCCCGAGGTACTCGACAAAATAAACTCTTGTTATCCTATTAGCACTGTTGGACATGTCACTCATTTGTTAAATCTTACATCGAAAGTAAAGCGACGGAATAATGATACAAATATTTACACCTATTGCTGTACGGCGTCTGGACCGCTTTTCGTACGGGCCGATCCCCGGGTGGGAGATTCCGTCATCTCGCTCTGCGGTGATGCTGGGATTAGCCCATCCTCAATGAGAGTCGGTGAACCCGCTCATCCTGGCATGGTTTCATTCTGCAGCAGTTGAGAGATACCATTGAAGCATTCTGCAGAATACTAGTATTTAGTGCCTTCTATTGTTAATAAAATAATAAAACAGTAATGTGTGTTATTCCCCAGGCAATGGAGGACGCCCTGGAGAACGAGGCCGACATGCACGAGTGGTTCTCGCGGGCCGCCAAGAGCGGCGTGGTGCTACACGACCGGCTGATGACGGACGCGGCACTGGGCGCGCTGCCCATCAAGACGGAACACTCCTACAGCCTCAACTCCGACGGGGACTCCGCGCCCGCCTCGCCGAGAGATATGCACACGCGCGTCGACGGTACGTACTAATATAACTACTAACTGCTAACTACTAACTGTATTTTCATACGCTGCACCTATTTGGGGAAACGCAGCAAAAACACACATAAAACCCCTACAAACCCTGCAAAACAAGGTCATTCGACAAATATTGAATGCTCCTTCGTAGATCAGGGTTAACACTCACAGGGTTACACAAAGACACAAGCATTCCTCTGATAAAGGAACTAATTAAATCACTGTCGGTACCATTTTATGCCGGATTACCCGGCCACGAAAACCCAACGATAAATTCGCTCTCAAGCTATGATGCAAATTCTATGTCTAAATATAAAAGACCAAAAACGGTCCTCCGAACGGAGTAACTCCTGCATCATCTCTGTACTTAGTTTTTAGCATATTTTTCCTATTCCCATAATTTTAATAAAACATCCAAAACGTGAGGCTTAAAAAAACCTTTAATTACATTAGAACAAGATTATTTTTATAATAATGGTTTTCTGAATTTAAATTACACCAAAGACCAAGGATCTACTAACTACTACCACAGGGTAAACTCTATATTACGTCCAGTGCCTACTGCCTACTGCCTACTGCCTATGTAAAGTGCCACGAGGGATTTCAGATAACGGCTTTGTGTAGTTTTTCAAGTTCGTGTGTGAATCGTGCATTGAATATTATTTGAAAATGATAATTTTATTATTAACATCCGCTGATTATTGTTGCCAACTGAATAAATGAGCGTACAAGTTCCTTACTAAATTCACGGAAGAAAAAAGTTTTGATGAATAATTAATTTTTTAATAAATTAATTAATTACTTTGTATTCACCACTTTATTAATATACGAGTACACGTGTTTCGAAAGCAATGCTTTTTTAATGTGTATATTAATAAAGTGGTGAATACAAAATAATTTTTAATTAATTTATTAATAATGACGCCACAAAGTGAATACCAATCTTTTGAAGAATTTATAATTTAAACTTTAATTAATTTATACTTTATTTTGACGGCCTCTATGGTTGAGGGGTAAGGCTCTCGACTACGAATACGAAGGTCGCGGGTTCAAATCCCGGCGTGCGCAAGTAAATTTTTTTAAATTAATTTGTGCTGTTCCACAATTAATTCATTAAAAATAATATGTAGTATATTTGCGCACGTTCCAGAGTGGAAGATACTTTCAGTATCGCCCTGGTGAAAGACCACCATTCAGAATTGAAACGTTGCTTGAAATGGCTTTTAGCCGTGTTTGGTGACCAGATCTGAATAGCCAGGTATTTTCCCACCTTCCTCTTCCCCTTCTCCTTCCCCTCCTCAATACCTTCAGCCACACAACATCCCCAATTGGGGATGCCATAGTCTCACTGGCTCCAGACGGTTGGAATCAGTTGGGACTCTTGTGGGGTATTCATATAAAAAAAGTCCATATAATTTATTTATTTATATCTAGTATACAGTATAATTTTACATAATATGTATTTATTTATATCTAGTATACAGTATCATTTTACATAATATGTATTTTTTAATATAATGACGGTGCTTCATATGGTGTTTTATAGTGTGGAGTGTAAGGTAGGTTGAGAAAGTGATACCTGGAATGAAAAGTTATATGTTTCTCACTCAGGAGAACCTGTGATGGGGTGTTCACATGGATATATTAAAGTGATACAATTATTAATTGATGTGTTCGTTTTGTTTTAATATTTTAATTTTTCTATATAAATAAATGTGAGTTTGTAGAAAAATTGGTTTTTAATTTTTTGGCTACAGTAATTGAAAATCTGAATTAGGCAAATCCTTGAAAAAAGAAGAAACAAATTTCTTCTTGTGGTTCATTTTTCACAGCTTTTCAGCCTTTATCGACTGCACGCCACTGGCGTAGATAGCATATCGAGTTTATGCTTTAGCCACTTGAAAAATTGTGTTAAGTTCGGTGATTTTTTTTTTTTTTGTTTATTTGGGAGACCAACAGTTTACATAAAAAATGAATTATAATGAATAAGTTACATAAATTTGACCATTTACAGGTTTCCACTTGGGTATTATTATGAGTGAATCTAGTGATTTTCCAATAACACAAAATAAAAATGAAAAGATACAAAACGAAGAAGAAATATAAATTTAAAAGTTACACGTAATTTGTTATGGGGTATTTCTCAGTTACATTGCCGTTTCTTTGTTATTTAAGTAGCGTAAATGTAACCAAAAATGACATTTACACATAGTAAACGACATTTACACATAGTACACGTAATTTGTTATGGGGTATTTCTCAGTTACATTGCCGTTTCTTTCTTATTTAAGTAGCGTAAATGTAACCAAAAATGACATTTACACATAGTAAACGACATTTACACATAGTACACGTAATTTGTTATGGGGTATTTCTCAGTTACATTTCCGTTTCTTTGTTATTTAAGTAGCGTAAATGTAACCAAAAATGACATTTACACATAGAAACGAATAATTTTCAAGTGCCCCGGGGCGCTCTTTTGTCGCTAGGGCGCACAGAGCAAACAATAAATAAAGATGCCCTAACACGCAAAGGGAAGAAACCAAAATAAGAGGGGCGGGGGGCGAGCTAAGCGTGCCGCCACTATAAGTAAAACAGCAACTAAGTAAAAAGGTTTGACTTGTTTACAAAAACCGAGTATCTGGTAAGAGTATTTAGGTTGACCATCTTTATAAATGTTTTGTAATTTGCTTACCGCAGTCAAAATCACGCGAAATAAACGAGGATGGCAGAGAACTAAGCTGGTGATAGGGCAAGTCTATCAATTATGAAGTCAGTGCCAGGGCGATTGTTCTTATCCAGATAAGAAAAATATCCTTGGATAACTTGTTTGGAAATTTTATATCTAGGGAGCAGATTAAGAGGAACAGCTGCGCGGCCTGTTCTATACTAAACTTAATTTTGGATTTGAGGCCAAAATACTCACCTAAATCTAATAATTTTTTTTTCATCAAAAAGTATAGTTATATAATTGAAAATACACTTTGTATATACCACTTTACTTAAAATATATAAATATTTCTACATGTTTCGATAGCAATGCTATCATCTTCGGGAATAAATGAATACATACAAATGAATACAAAGTGTATTTTCAATTATATAATTAATAATGATGCCACAAAGTTATCAAGCATTTGAAGAAATTAAAAAAGTATGGTATTTGTTTTGTTTTATTTATTTTATTTTAGTTATTTGTACATTTAAGTTTACAAAATAACTAATTATAACTCTTATAATATTACATATAGATAATGATAATTTAAAAACTAATGATTTTTTTCTGTTTTAACTTAATGTGTTTTTTACAATCTATTTTAAATTTATTAATTGTTTCACTTTTGATTGGGTTCGGCAGAGCATTATAGCACTTCATCCCTTTATAAAATATACTATTGGCTTTGTTATTTTTCGGTAGCCTAATATCCTTACACGTTCTTGTAATGTCTGTGAATATCCATGTTGTAAATAATTTTTTTGGAGAAATATATTGGTAACAAGTTGTTTCTGATTTTATGTATAAAAATCAATACGTTCAATGTCAGCATTTGTTTTACTGTTAGCCAATTTAATTCCTTTAACACTTTAGCTACTTTTGAATATCTATTTCGCTTTAATATTATTCTCATTGCTCTATTTTGGAGAATTTGTAATTGGTTCTGTTCTCTGTCGTTACACAAGTAAAGTATCGTTGAGCAGTAGTTAAAATGTGGAGCAATAATAGAGTTGTAAATTGTAAGTGTTGTTACATAACGCAAATATCCCATAAATACTAGCCGCTCGTTAGATTAGCACCCCTAGCGACAAAAATAAACACCACTCGTACTCGGGTCCGGTTCCCGCACGCTCGCTGCACTCCGCCATTCACCCCGCGGATCTGGCCTTGAAAACATCCTCCCCGCGGTGCTGGCCCGTTACGCACCATTCACCGTGGACCTGGCCATGGATTCCTACCCGGACACACGATCGGCGATCGCCTTCACCATGTTCGACCCGCATCATCCCCAACCGTGAGCTGTATCTTGGTTATTCCCATTTCAATGTGTTGTAATTCTATTTCAAGTCACATTTAACTATGCCCGTTCGAAGAGAATATTCCAGAGAGAATCAGAGAATTTACCCGTAACATTACTTGTGATATTTAGGTTAGCCTGTTCCCCTTGTGTAATCTTACTATGTCTGTGCCCTTTTACCGAGTAAACTACTGAGTTTTGAAAGCATCTGAGTGTTTTAATTGATAAAGTCTCGAGTCACAATTCCCAACTATAAGACCGCCCGTCGATTCACGACCCTGCAGAAGAGCTCCGAGGCCTGCCGATTCTGAGCTAGTCGTAGGTCCCGAGCCGAGCACCCTGGAAGAAACCTCTCTCAGGGTAAGCACACACACACACACACTCTCCCCGTAAATTCACCTTCCAAACCTTCCTCCTCTCCTTCTCCCGCATTCCCGCAGTTCCCCGCCCAATTCGTAAGTTAACACTGGCTCCGCAACGTTGGTGCTTTCTTTGGGAATTGGAACAGACTCCATAAAATAAAACTAGCCATTCTCGTTGCAAACTTAGTTCCTGCTCATAAGATGCTTTCAGACTCGGTGTAAATGTCTCATATTGTATTATATCTCCTCCCTGTAATTTGTTCCCACAGCTTTATGCATTGGAATTAACGTGCCTCCCTACAAAAGCCGTTGTTACCGCCTTTTTTTCTCCCTCTCTCTGTCAGAACTAGAATCGTTTCGAACCATGTTCAAAAAACCGTTTAAAAACACGCCAGAATGTTCTGGAAACAATTTCGAAACACGTGACCGGAAACCGTTAAAAAAGACGCGCTAGAATGTTCGGATCGGCGCACGCGCAGTAATATCTCCTCAAACTAACTTCGTGCTACAAATTAACAGAATAGGCAACTTTACAGTCCTTTTTGTTTCTCTTAAATTGCCTGGATCAAGTCAGCTGACATTTTTGACAGTTCTATAAACAAACAACTCGCGCCGTCCCTTACGTTGCTATCGGCTTATTAATAATTAAATTGTTTTCAATAAAATAAGATCGCAAACTCCACCATTAAGACCTTTTGCCCAATAAGCAGCAGGTACAACTAAATTTACAACAAGGATTAATTACTTCAATTTCCTCAAATAATTCACGCAAATATGTGTTATTGTGTTTACATATTGTATTATTATTAAGTGAATAAAAACCCTCCTGACAGTGATTATAATAATAAAATAAGCCAGAGACAATTAAATCAATTGATAATTTAAATATATAAATTAAAACTATTACGCCAGTGTTTCTAAAAATAAACTTCAAAAATAAATTAATGACGAATTTTTATCTCTTTTCGAGTTTCTTTTTTTACAAGACCAATAAACAAGGAAGTGATTGTCAATTAAATACCGGTTCCCTAAATCCAATTATTGGCCTAGTGTCAATTAACCTCAAGTTTCAACAAAGTGTTAACTTACGGATTGGGCGGGGAACTGCGGGAATGCGGGAGAAGGAGAGGAGGAAGGTTTGGAAGGTGAATTTACGGGGAGAGTGTGTGTGTGTGTGCTTACCCTGAGAGAGGTTTCTTCCAGGGTGCTCGGCTCGGGACCTACGACTAGCTCAGAATCGGCAGGCCTCGGAGCTCTTCTGCAGGGTCGTGAATCGACGGGCGGTCTTATAGTTGGGAATTGTGACTCGAGACTTTATCAATTAAAACACTCAGATGCTTTCAAAACTCAGTAGTTTACTCGGTAAAAGGGCACAGACATAGTAAGATTACACAAGGGGAACAGGCTAACCTAAATATCACAAGTAATGTTACGGGTAAATTCTCTGATTCTCTCTGGAATATTCTCTTCGAACGGGCATAGTTAAATGTGACTTGAAATAGAATTACAACACATTGAAATGGGAATAACCAAGATACAGCTCACGGTTGGGGATGATGCGGGTCGAACATGGTGAAGGCGATCGCCGATCGTGTGTCCGGGTAGGAATCCATGGCCAGGTCCACGGTGAATGGTGCGTAACGGGCCAACACCGCGGGGAGGATGTTTTCAAGGTCAGATCCGCGGGGTGAATGGCGGAGTGCAGCGAGCGTGCGGGAACCGGACCCGAGTACGAGTGGTGTTTATTTTTGTCGCTAGGGGTGCTAATCTAACGAGCGGCTAGTATTTATGGGATATTTGCGTTATGTAACAGTGTGTTGTCTCTCTGGACATTTTTGGACGCATTCTTCCTAAAAAAGAAATCTTCTTCCCAATTTTCTTTTTGATATATTCAGCATGTTTATTAAAATTAAGTTTTGTGTCTAATATAACTCCTAAGTATTTCATATCATTTACATTTTCAATAATTTCACTATCAATTTTTATTTTGCTTTCGTTGCATATCTTCTTATGTCCAATTATCATATACTTTGTCTTTTATGTATTCAATTTTAGTTTGTTCATTTTTAGCCATCTTGATACATTTTCTAGTTTATTATTCAAAATATTGATTAATTCCTCATAATTATCTCCAATTATGTATATGAGTGTATCATCAGCAAATAAACGAACTTTGAATTTTGAAAATATTTTTACCATGTCATTAATATAAATAATGAACATTAAAGGTCCGAGGACTGATCCCTGCGGTACTCCTAAATTGTTCTCCATTGGTTTTGAGAATGTATTGTTTACTTTTGTTATATGTTTTCGTTCTTTCATATATTCTACTATTAATTTTATAGTTACATCCGAGAAACCAATTTCTTTAAGCTTTCTCATCAGTATTTCTCTATCAAATATAGTATAATAGTTTCAAATGTCCTATGAAAATCCAAAAATATTGCTAAGATAAAATTGTTATTATTTATTCCTTCTTTCCATTCTTCAACCACTATGTTTAATGCTGTTTCACAAGAGTTATTGGATCTGAAACTAGATTGTTCTTGGTATAAAATACTGAGTTTATCTAATTAATGTAAAATTTGCTATTTTATTATCACTATAAGTATTTGTTCATATTTTGGTAATGTGTTGATGGGGCGAAATTCCTCATATTTTCTAGTATTTTTAACTTTTGGAATAGGTATAATAGTAGATAATTTCCATGACTGTGGAAATTTTCCTTCTTCAATTGTCTCATTTATAATACTTAACGGTGTAGGTCCAATTACCGGAAGAGCATCTCTGATTATACTTATAGTTAGTCCATCTGAACTGTTTTTTGATTTAATTTAATTTAGTAAATATCTAGTACGGATGAGAAGTAATTAATTTATTTTTGTTTTACATTATGAAATATAGGCCATTAAAGGAATTGATTTTTCGGGATTTTATAGCACCTTTAACAATTATTTGGGGGCTAACGGTGATTTAAAAAAAAAGTTTTACCCCGTCTGTTTTGAAAATATCATGAAATATATCATTTTTTTTTTTTAAATATTAAAATAAGCATTATGGTGGACTTCAAATTAAATTAAAAACGACCAATTTACATTGGAACACAAATTTTCCGTACATCACTTATACTCAGTCTGGGAACAAAATAAATAAATAATAATGTTGTAGATATGGAGGACGAGTGCTTCCCTGCCATCCCCCTGCGCAGTGCGTGGTCGGGTCTGGGAACAAAATAAATAAATAATAATGATTGTGTTGCAATGTTGTAGATATGGAGGACGAGTGCTTCCCTGCCATCCCCCTGCGTAGCGCGTGGTCGGGTCTGGGCCCGCGGCGGCCGCCCTCGCCGCGCCGTCCGCCTGGGCTCCGCGCCTGCTCTCCCATGGTCAAGTCTGAGCCTCCGTCGCCTCCCTCCAGTCCCGAGCCCGACTCCGCTCCCTGCAGCCCGGCGCCACGCTCGCCCTCGCCCGCCTCCTCTCCCGCCTCGCCGCAGCCTATGCGCATGATTGATTATGTCATAGATCACACCGTGAGTCGCCATACTCTTGTCTTACTTCCTTCAGTTCTACACTCTTGATTTGTTTTGACCGTTATGTTGATTTAATAACTGAATGTGTTACAGACTGGCAGCATCCATTTACCGCAAGGCTCACTGAGAAGGGGAACGCCACTCTTGCTGGGCTCCTCTGCACTTTCTTCCCTGCCTAAACTCAGCATAAAGCTGGAACCAAACACCTCAGGTTAGTTCAACAAACAAACTAAATATATGAGACATATATCGCAATGCAAAAGCGCAGGAGGCAAAAAAATCTATATTTAAGATTAAATTACAGAAAGCTATTGTATTTATTTTTCTGATAAAAACCAGATAGATGAGAAACAAAATGCTGTCGCTTTTATCATTCTGATGTATGAAAGAACATGTAAAAAATCTTATAATTATGGATGGCCGAGTCAAACATTTAAGATGGTGGAAAAAACAACAAATAAACAACACAAGTGTTTTGATCATAGTACTCAGAAATTGCATCAAAGGCTATTAACTAGTCCTGGATCAATCGATCATTTTACACAACTCGGATCAAAAGGACCCAATCTTTGACCGATCGATGCCATAGAACATAGAAAAAATGCCATAGATAGATATAGTACACATACTATGTTGACGTAGACCATAGAATCCATAGATGTACATATGTATAAGTTCTTTTGTTGTCACTGGAATGTCCGACATAATTTTTTTGAAGAACCGGTTATTTTTATATTTGATTTCTTTTGGAATTTTTATAATGCAAATTATTGAACATTTGAATTATACCCATGAATAAAATTATTCAAAGGAACCGGTTCCTTATCCACAAATTCATAGTATGGAATATGTTTGAATTTTTTATCATACTGATCAACCTTCCCGCTATCGGGAACCGGTTCCAAAAGTAACATGACAAAGAAGCAGTTTCACGTCAGTCTCCGGTAACTGATGACAACCTATTTCGGGTATCAACCCATTTTATTTCTCTGTTGGTCTACAAAATGTATACATCTATGATCTATGGTTCCTTGCCACGCCCATCACGGGTGCTGATTGAGCTAACGGCTATGAGAAATGTCAAAACTCCCTTCGGTCACTGAATACATTTATATACATAATATGTAATTTTATTTTAATCATTGAAGAAGAAAATATTAATCAATCCTAAATGAAACACAAAACCGAAAAAACCACAGAAAATAAAAAGGTATCAGTCGCATCGGGGAATCGAACCCAGGACCTCTGTCTTACAGGAACAACCGCTCTGCCAACTGAGCTAATGAGACCAGTTCACTTTACACCATCTTCATCGACATCATACCCCAACTTCAAGACTTGTCAATATTATCCTCCATTAAATCCCATATTATTGGCTGCTATCTTTACGATGATTACAATGCTCTACCCGAATATTATTGCAATCTAGATAATGTCTCGGATATATCTATATGATTTTTATTTATATGGGACATCTATTGAATTTTCTACATGTCTAGAAAGAACATTCAATTTATTTTAATAACTTATTGAACCTTATAAACCTCATTGTAATATTTAATTTTTTTTTTATTTACATTTTACAAAAGAAAAAATACTACGCAAAAAGTCCCGTTAAACTATTTTTTTGTAGTTTGTCTAACGGGAGCTTGTTATTCAAAACTCAAAATTTACAGTTAAGATTACAATATATATAGATATATACAATATAATGGTTTTACACTCTCGGTTGAAATAAGACGTAATTGCGTTTCTCTGTAATAAATAAAAGAAACAAAAGTGAAATTGAAAAAGAACATAATAAAATAAATGTTCCAGTTTCTAAATTAAAAATATGCACATAGATAATGTAAAATACATTTTTAAATTTAACAATATGAAAAGAATATAACACACAGCACAGCCGGGGTGGGGTGTTATAACTAACATTGCAATTTAATTTTTTCTGATACGAATTTACTAAATTGTCCTGAGGATAAATGGAAAACATCAGCATTTGAAAAGATGTTGTATTTTGTGCATATTCTTGTGAAAAAAATGAGTGTTTTGTGTAATTAGTTTTTAAGTGTGGGATGTGGAATAGTTGATTTGAGCGTGTGTTTCGTGCTGGACAGTGGAAATGAATATTTTGAATAATAATACATTCATGTTAACTATGTATTAACTAATTAAATATTTTATTATCATGCGTTATGTTTAACAGGCGGTTCTTGCAATCTATGTTGATTTTACTGATGGATTCACTGCTGCTCTCAATACCGTGTCTACATAATCAAACCTGTGTTCTTAATGCAATCAAATTTTGTCTGTCCTCTGTTTTTGAAGTTATTTTCGATTGCTAATGCAATCCAAAATCTCACTTTGAAGATAGTTGTTTTTTTCCCTGAAGAGAACGAATACATCAGCTCGATAAGCTACCTTCATATTGTTCCTTTAACATGACTCACGGATGTAGAAACGGTTTGTCCCATCAATGTATCGAGTTCATCATGCAGTTCAAAAAATGTATTTCATGTTGCGGTTCTCGGAAACTGTCGCAGAACCCAGTTCGGGAACCTCTACCAGAATCTGCAATGGTACTCTCTTCAAAGAAATATTAATCTGTGCTCTTTGGTTAATACATGATAAGTTCAGAAGCGGTAATTTTGTGATAAGTTATTTATTTCATGTTGCGGTTCTCGGAAACTGTCGCAGAACCCAGTTCGGGAACCTCTACCAGAGTCTGCAATGGTACTCTCTTTAAAGAAATATTAATCTGTGCTCTTTGGTTAATACATGATAAGTGCAGAAGCGGTAATTTTGTGATAAGTTATTTATTTCATGTTGCGGTTCTCGGAAACTGTCGCAGAACCCAGTTTGGGAACCTCTACCAGAGTCTGCAATGGTACTCTCTTTAAAGAAATATTAATCTGTGCTCTTTGGTTAATACATGATAAGTGCAGAAGCGGTAATTTTGTGATAAGTTATTTATTTCATCGAATTTTGTGTCCTCTTTCGTTTCATATAAATATTATGTGTGATGCTTATTTGTATTTAGGGACAATTGAATGTCTGATGCCTCGACCACACAATCGCCCAACGTCCGGACTCGAACTCGGTTCGGAGTTAGGACGTTGGCCGATCATAGTGACTATAAATCGGGCAACTACACAATCGGCCAACGTTCCAATTACGAACTCCAAACTAGTGATTCCATTTTAGCTAAAATCTATCGATCTACCGATATTCATAGAAAGTCTACTGAAATTTATAATATTATTGACACAATTCATTTCTTATTAGGTACTCATAATACCGGAAATACATTACGATTATACATCGGATTACATGCATTTCGCTATTGAGGTGATTTTTCATGAAAAGGGGCACTATACAAATTATCCGATTATTATTATTATTAGCATAATATGCATAATGCATATTTGGGGGTTAGTTGCTTATTTGAGTCTTTTTTCATCAATGTAAACATAGTTCAGTCATGTTTTATTCTTCGCTTCAGCACATCCGTCGGGATTGCCTGCCGAACTCCCGCTGGACTACTGAACGGCCAATAAGTGCCAACTATTGTGAAGGTTTATTTATTTTTTATAAAATAAAACAATAACTTTGTTTTACATCACTTTTATTTATACTTTAGCCTAAAGTATAAATAAAAGTGATGTAAAACAAAGTTATTGTTTTATTTTATAAAGGAAGTGAAGGTTTATTTATTTTTTATAAAATAAAACAATAACTTTGTTTTACATCACTTTTATTTATACTTTAGGGCTAAAGTATAAATAAAAGTGATGTAAAACAAAGTT
>JAHDVE020005468.1:0-27709 GCA_022606495.2 Halesus radiatus | reverse complement strand
TATAATATAATATAATATAATAATATAATATAATAATATAATATAATATAATAATAATAATAAAAATATATAATACTAGTATTAATCCTGATGAAGAAACCATCGCTTTTGAAATATGTAGATATCTTTATATTAATAAAGTGGTGAATACAAAGTATATTATTTAATTCATTTATTAATAATGACCCCACAAAGTGAAAACCAATCGTTTTAAGAAATTATAAAAGAGATAATATTTCATTCAAGCCCCAAATCGGTTCACGTTATAATGACGTACGAACATTCTCTGATTAAATTTTATGTGAGAATATTTTGGTTGAAAATAATAATAAAAACTAGTAAGGCAAACAGTATCTACGACGAAATAATGAAAGTAAGAATGTTAACATTAGCTAGAAAATGGCATCAGTGTCGTAATGCTGAGCTGGGAGGTTATTTGCTCGATTAATACAGCGCGCAGGGCTATAGTATAGTTCGTTAGACCCCTATTAATTTATATTGCTATTTTCATTCCATGTATGGATACAACTTGACTGAAAATACTAATTTCACAAATGCGGAAGAGAAGAAACATAATGTTTTTAATTTTTTTCATCTGCGCAGAAGCAGATTTTTTTATATTTGTTTTTATACTTCTTAGATATTATTTTATATTAGAAAACAAAGACGCTCGCTTGCAGTGTAATGGTATAATTTTTTTTTTTGAAACTAATGTCCAATATAGAACAATTATTTTTATAATCAACACAAAACACTATAAAAGTGTCTTGAAGCGACTTTCTCACAAATGCTATTTGAAGAATTTTAACTTTGATTGCCGTATTAGTGTGGAAATTGCGATGCAATATGAAATAATTTACTAAAAATGGCATTACGGGAACTTAAATAAAATATTCCGTTCAGCCTGAGATTTTGTGGTTATTTAAATTGTCTTTGAATATTTACGGTAAATGTCATATGTTGTGAAACGAATGTCGACGGTCTCCATGGTCGAGGGGTAAGGCTCTTGACTACGAATCCGAAGGTAGCGGGTTCAAATCCTGGCGTGCGAAAGTAAATTTTATTTTATTAATTTGTGTTGTTTCACAATTAATTAATTAAAAAATAATATATAGTACATTTGCTCACGTTCCAGAGTGGAAGATACTCTTAGTATCGCCCTGGTGAAAGACCACCATTCAGAATTGGAACGTTGCTTGAAATGGCTTTTAGCCGTGTTTGGTGACCAGATCTGAATAGCCAGGTATTTACCCACCTCCCTCTTTCCCTTCTCCTTCCCCTCCCCAATACCTTCAGCCTCACAACATTCCCCAATTGGGAATGCCATAGTCTCACTGGCTCCAGACGGTTGGGAGCAGTTGGGACTCTTGTGCGGTATTCATATAAAAAAAAGAAAAGGAATTGGTATCTCGAATCATATTGGATATATGTAGGTAGGCTACTACTAATAGTATATATATAAAAGGTACATATGTATGTGTACCTATGATCTATGTACCTTCGCCTGGCTGGTTTGAATGTGCTCGTCACTGAGCTCTCCACATCACAGCTATTCGCGGCTCTCATACGATATGACGTATCCTGAAAAATGTTTTACATATTTATTAGAATTTGATGGAAATGTTTTGAAAATGCAAGAAACCCTGCAAAATAATCTAATAATTGTAAATTTTATGTATGACTTTTTTACACAGCTCAGTAGCGATATTTGAGATTTGACTCCCGAGGCGGAATAATGCGGCATTGTCAAACAACGTTTTTTTCAAGTTTTCAGGAATGACAAATTAAATTTTAAAAAATCGAATTCACTTCGGTGACTTATTCGTTTAGCTAAAAATTATTGTGTGCTTTTAAAATAGCCTTTTAAAAAATAAATATAATTTATTTTAGAGGAATAGTCTCTCAACTAAATAAATGGGAATTGAGCTTCGGATTAATGTTTTTTGATAATATATTAGGTACCTACCTACCAATATTATAACTTTTACTGGTATCCTCATTAATCTTGCTAGAGTATAAATTTTACAAAATCGTGTACGAGGTATGTAAATAAAGTATAAAGGTCGATTTTTTAAATTTTTTATTTTATTTTAATTTACTAAAATAATTTTTTATTTTATTTTTATTTATTAAAATAAAATTTCCACATTGTCTCCTAAGTAGTTTCTCTGGAGACCCATACAGTACTGGAGATATTTTTTCCACTTTTCATAGCAGTACTGAAACTGAAATATTTGAATCGCCTTCAGTTTGTCGGTTACGGCTTTTTCACTGTTCTCCAATGCTAAACTCGTCATCAGCAACGACATGTTCAAGAAATGTTCCCACGAAAGGTTTTTCAGAACCATTTTTATTTATCCATTCGATGAACGGTTGTTAGTTAAAATCAAATCTTCCCAAATCAGTCTGACCATCAACTGAAGATCAGAACGCACGAGAAACCGGATTATTTAAATATTTTCATCAGTTCTTGGAGTTGAAAGCCTTCCGCTACGAGGTTCATCTTAAATTGAGTATCGGCCTTCTGAGAATGCCTTAAACCGTCTGAAAACCTGGGCTCTTGGAAAAATACTGTCTTCATAAGCTTGTTGAAGTTTTCAAAAAAGTTTCCGTCACACTGTGCCTAAGTCTGAAACAAACTTGATAGCGCGCCGCTGCTCAAAATTGTTTTCACTTATTTTCAGAATGCACTAGAAATAACTAGTTTACGAAAACAATTGCCAAGAACCACCAAGTAACTATAGCGGTTTTCGACTCATACTGAAGGTGGATCAGATGTTGGTGTGCCTCCTCCTGAAATCGGGAAGCCACTAGTGTTGCCAGGTCGAACTCTACGCCACCAATATCATTACATTATTTACATACCGCATATACATATTAAAATATATGTATGTACATCCAGACCATTTATAAAATATGTGCATATATATATATATATAGAGGTGTTAAGTGTGTCAAGGTGTTGTATCTGATAAAATTTAACCATCGATTCCCGGGCTTCTTTCTACGCCCAAAACACAAACATGCATTTAGAAAAATTTCCAGGAGAGCCAAAAAACTAAAAAAAAATTGTTTGGAATCCTTATACATTTTATTACACGTTTCGCTAATGAGGCAAAGAAAAATGCTTAATTAAAACCTCATTAGCGAAATATGTAATGTAATGCATAAAAACTGGAAAAAAACAGTCATTGGCTATTTGGGAAATTTGATAAATATGAAATACGCCTGTTGGTGTTGTGGGTTTCAAAAAACCTTAGGAATCGCTAATTAAAGTAAAGGAACATCTTTATTGTAGAAATAAATTAAGGTTGGTGTGATAGCTAAGTAGATAACTAAAAGCACGGAGAGCGGAAGAATTCCTAAAGTGAAGTTCCCGAGTTCAAACTTCAGTTGCAACAAAACTTAAAAAAGAAGCTGTTATATTTTCTCGTTCATTTGCAAAGACGATGTTTTAATTCTCTAAATATTTTCGTGGAGCGTTTATGCATCGTTTCCTTAAAAAAATAATAAATATGTATTTAAATATTATTAAAATATATCCATAGCATCCATAGACCATAAACAGTTTAGATTTTTTTTCCAGATTTTAGGAAAGTATTTAAGCGAGTGCTGTAAAGACGATTCCCTGTATTTGGTCCGCTCGGCCGCTGCCGGGAAGAATGATATGTTTTCTTCCCCCAAAACTGTATCCTGACTGCGAACGTGATGAACCGCAAACTTTGAACAAGATATCGCGTACATCCCAACCCCCCGCTCGACACCTTCCGCCGATCTCTTTAAAAAAGTTATTTTCCTTTCGATCTCCCCTCGCTTCCTATCCGTCCGCTTTATTTCTTCTCGTTTTAAGTTATATATTTCCCTCCTAGAAAATAGCCCACGAGAACAACAAGCCCCACTCTTTTATTCGCCTAAAGTTTTGATCACACGGGACGATTTTCTCACGGCTCCTTGAATAGTACGACAAAATCGCTTCGTGTGACAAGGTACTCGCTTCTAGTGACTCAACTGAAAGCTACTAAACGTCGTGGTCACTTATTAAGATATATATAATACACGAATGCGCGGATATGGCGGTCATGTTACCTAGTTGCCGGTCACGTGACCTAGTCGTCGTTACACAGCGCTACCATCGTCTCGTCTCACATCTAAAATCGGTAGTCGCTTTCTCAAGTTGTTATCAGTATAGACTAAAGGAAATTTCCCTTGCTACTACACACTCCATAGTTCTAGTAGATCCGTGTGACTGTTTTCTAGTGGAAACAAAAAGTGACGATCGCCATTCCCCGGCGACGTAGTAGCGACAAAATCGCCCCGTGCGAAGAAGACTTTAGAGTAAGGACTGCCTGTGTTTGTAGCTCCGCGTAGGTAGTGTACTTAAGTTGACACTTAATATGTGGCATCATGTAACCGAAAAGACAATGATCGGTGTAGTCATAAATAAAATGTATCCGCCCGCAGTTCCTGGTTTTAACAAACTAACAATATGGCTTTCAAAGCTGCTCATTTGCTGAACAAAGAAACTAAATGATAAACTAGCTGTTCGCAGTTCCACAAGCGAAGGAAGCCAAAGATATTTTGCAATGGGTATTTTTATTTTTAAGAGTTACTCGGGTGAAAATGTAGATTTTCATGTAACATATCTGACTAGTACTTACTAACTGGCTTCAACCGGGTATTAATTATTTCGTTCATTTATAGAAAGAATCTTAATAAATAACCCTCCGTATGTAAAATTAGGATACAGATAATAAAATTTACATAAAATTATTGTTTTCCACCCTTAATATCCCAAAAACTGTCCTACAAAAGGAAAATTTGTACAATCAAAAAAAGAAGTGGAAAACATTTAAACTGTTTTAATATATCATTGTAATGGAATTCAACCACACATTATTTATCAGTATCAAAAAAAAACACTAAATATTACTTTGCTTTTCATTCTGATTGTAAATATATCGAAGTAAACATAGTTTTATATTCCATAGCTCCATAATTCATGGTGAAAATAACGTTGCGAACTGGAAAAAGTTGCATTGCTCCAGAAATCCCAGACAGAAAAACCTAAAAGAACTCATTGTTTTGAAAGTTTAGCTGCTTAAGCACATCATTTTTGGTTCATGTATAAGACAAGTTAACTAACTAACTTACAAACTATCTCATCGTTTCCCCGAAGGGGTAGGAAAAGAGAATCATCTCTCCACACACTCCACGCTTCATTTATATTCATACATCGTCTGTTACGCACTCTTCAGTTATTCCGACCTGACCAACCGATATGACCCGACTCAAGTACTTGATTGAATTATCACTACTCCTTTATTATCATATAAAATACACCACACAACAGAGGATCTAACGCTTGCCAATATTACGTACTAATTCAAAGCATTAAATATGGCGCCTAATTTGTAACACTGATGACATTCACCGTAATTTTTTTTAAAATCCGTACACGACTTCAAAGTTCCCAAAATACATATCCACACGAAATCTCCGAAAATTTGCGAAGATGAGAGAAAAATATATAAGGGCACGGATATTATTCCCCTTTTGATGCGTGTTAGTCGTCGATTTCTAGAGTGTTAGCGGGACCTGCGGTGAATGCTAAGTCGGAAGAGGGGAGATGCCTCAACCACTGAAAGTGGGCACCTACCACCTCCTACCACCTGACTACCAACTGCCATTGATTGTATCGAAGGAGGGAACACGTGATGACTTGGCATATTATTACTGCTACTCACACAAAAAGTTGTTATTCAATTATTACGAAAGTGAACGTATTTTTTGGTGGTCATTAGTGCGTTGGACGGTGGATCGGAAAAAAAAACTGGTATTTTAAGCATATCTATGTAGAAACGATTGGTCTTCTGGAAATTAACAAGAATGGTCACGAATAGACAAGAAGGATTACAAATTATATATGACATGAAAGCTGGGACTAACATATGTAGATTGGTAATGATAAAATGGTTTTTTGGTTTCTTATCTCTGATGGGCGATGCTATGCGAAGTAATACAAATTATGCAAAATCCTGTGTTTTGGTTTGAAAGTTTGATCGCCAAGAAATATTACAGATACTTTAATTGAATATACCGGATAGAACATATCTTGGTCATTGGCTTAACCGGGTATTTTTGGTTGGTATTTTTATAAAAATATATCGGGTTCATAAAAAATACTTTTAATTATGAAATCTACTTACGCACCTTTTTTCAGATTTGGTTATATTGTAAAACGTGACAAATTAAGTTGTTTCAAACATATATATTTTTTTTTAATGTTATGCCTGAGCTTTGCAAAATAAAATAAAACATGAACTTGAGTGTTTTTTTTCGTAAATTGGAACATTCGGACAGAATGTGGAAATTTCAATATTTTCTCCACCTAGAAAAGAAGTGCGTGATGTCGTCCAAATTTTAGGAATTTAATGTTCTTAACACATGTAATTTAAAAAAAAAAGAGTTGTATTTATTTACGTATTAACACTCGGTGCACAGTTTAAAACATACGTGGTATAAGGATGAACACATTTCTAGATGGTAGGTGTGTACAACTAATCAACTCAGATTATTAGTGAAAATATCAACTATAACGAAGGAAGTAAAAACGGTAATCCAATTCTAAAACTTTGTTTAAATAGCACTCGATAACTGTGTAATCAATACACAGAGTATGTAGTTAAATATTATTTATTATTATACTGCCCTGACAAACATGTATAAGTTTAACTGCGATGTACATTACATACGAATTGTGTTTAATTTAATAGGTAATTTCCCAAATAAAATTAAATACATTGAAGTAAATATATATTTTCAACGGGGAAGTGAAGGGATTATTCAGTTGGGAATTGATAAAACGATTTTATTTTTTAGCCTTGAAAGTGGCGTTCGAGAGAGTATCTGTATGTACCTCAACGATATTTTTTGCGTAGGTATCTATACATTGCTTCGCAGAATATTCCGTATTTTTAATTTTTAACGATTTTTGCTTTTTTCATCCAAAAGTGTATTGACACGTAGAAATACAAAACATTTCCGATTATTTTTTTATACTATCGAGTTCATCTGCTATGCTGTAATTAAAAAAAATAATATCATTCCGCGCGGAATCGGATTGGGGATTACAATGAAAGGAGGGAGACCTTTGGGTTGAGTTGAATACATATCTTATATAAAATAATCATCGTCCATAGAGATGGAGTTCGTACTTTTTTAAACTATAAAGTCCCTGGGATCTCTGGAATCGGAAACGGATTTCGATTTCAGTGATACCGCAGATTTTCATACATAACATTATTTCAATAGTTTTATCCCTGCTTACTCAGATGTTATAAACATCAAACAGTAGATCCACGAGTCTGAAGATATCCGCGGTAGGATGAAACTGTTTCAATTAAATACCTACATTATTTGTTTATTATGTTGCAATTCTTATTTTAGAGTTAGCAGGTAGTACCCACCTGAACTATTTTTTAAAAATCACTAATGTTCAGCTTTGGAACGGCAGATATTTTTTCTTGTCAGCTTATTTCTAAAATCATCATAATATCTATAAATACTGAAATCGAGTAACTCGTTCTTTTAATTTTTGAAAACAGTTTTTTAAAGTAATGTATCTTTTCTCATTTACATTGAATAAAGTTAAATTTCAATTTGGTCTCGAAAATGTATACGGGAACAGTGAAAATATTTTTTTTAACAGAAAAGAAAGATGTCTTAGTGAAAAAAAGAAAAGCCTTGGTATATGAAAGGGCTCACACACATGGCGATCTGGAGACATAACGCGAGCGGCGCTTAGAGAAAAATACACCAGTTTATTTACATTACTTGCAAGGACGAACGGTACATTTATTTAAATAGAAAAGGGAATGTGTGCCAAAAGAACGGATGACTGCCATTACCTCGAAGCTTTGTCGTCGGGAAATTCACTTCCTTCGTGTATCATTCATGTCAAAGAAATCAAAGCCATTCGAGGGGCGCATTACCAATGTGCATCAGATATAGAAAAGATTCACCTGCAGCGATGCTTGAGATATCTGCAGTTAAGAGGTATCTTTCAGTTCGAGTCTTAATCTATTATTTTTATCGCAGCTTAACGCGAGTGCTGGGGTAAATCGTACTCTGCGCCAACACAGTCGGATGAATGCTAGCATTCATAAAGTGCTCCTTTGACTTGTGTGCTCAGCTTTTATTCGATTTTCATTTAAATTGAAAATTATTTCAAAACAATTAAAGTTTTTGATAAAACTCTTATAATATAATATCTTTTTGAAACGTTTTAAGGTCGTATGTTCAATCTTTGCATCAAATAATAAAATGTTGTTTTCGTTGAACACGATATTCTGTATTTCCGTTATCAGTATTGCATTTTTTATATTACAATCTTCACTTTTCAGATTAGCTTACCTTTGGGAAATATATTTCAATTTTTGCTTTCACTACTTTAAGAGAAAACTTAAGAATTTTGAAGAAAAAGAAAAATGAATAATTTTTCGCCGTAAAATAAGAGCACAGAGAATTAATAAAGCGCGGAGAATTTTTCATTAATTAGCGATGTTTAGCTCAATTTTAAATTATATTTTGTCCGGATTTATAAGCTGCTGGATCTTAATTAATTAAAGAGAACGCTCTTTAAAACTTGAAAACGTTCATATATTTTACTCCTCTAAGAGTGTTAAGTTTATTTTAACGGTGACATAAAGAGGTTCAAACCTGATTTAAGGATTGCAGTTTCCGCTACAGCTGAAAGCAACTCTATTTTTAATTAGTTAAAGAGACAACCCCCTCCCTCCACACTCCCGCCCCTCCTATCTTCTCCAACGTGGATGCGTGTGTAATTTAATAATGTACGCATTTATGAATAATAAAGCAGAGAAAGCTGGCACAGACGTATTTAATGTTTAATAAATGAGGCATATTTACTACGGGAGGAACAGCACCTCCGCTTAAATGCAGACTCGGGATTTTCGGATTCGCTAGAAAACATTTTCTATGTTAAAAATAAAGTAATTTTTTTTATTTCTTGCAGCCATTTGGCTATGTTACCCTACCAATGCAAAATGAAATATAAAAAAACAATCTACTCTTGTGGTAGAACTATTCTAAAAACTCTGAAACCTTTGTTATCACCGTTTTATTTCAGGTTTAGGTCCACTCTGACAGACCACAATTATATCGCAGCAGTACAGAGTCAAGTCCCAGATAGCAGACTACAACAATGCGCCATCTATCTTTACCACCCCCACACATACAGGGTAGTGGCCGAATGTGGCCGTTTCTTGGACTGCAGATAAGCTGGCCGCAAGTCATTGATGAGGGATTATCGGATCACAGTCTGGCTCAATCGAGGAGGTCACGTGCCTCACGGAACGAATTTAAAATTTCTCATTTATTCAGGAGATAGCTATATTTATTAAGTAAAGAAGTATTAACAACTCTCAGTGAAACCATGAAATAGGCAAATATACAGAAAATAAAATGGTAACGGCCATGACTGGGATTCGAAACCAGATCTCCCAGTCTTTCCGAGACAAGTGCCTCTAGCAATTGGGCTATTGAGATCTAGTTGCAGATGTTTACACACATAGCCCTCTTCTATGTGTTGTCTTACACTGAGTTTGAATCTCAGAAAGAGGTTAATTTGCAATAAATTTGTCCAATGGTCTATACGGCATTGGACGGTTGGCATCCTCCCACTTGAGTAATACCTGCGCGATGGACTACATAACTTAAGGGCACCATTCGTCTAGATCAGCTAAAGGTGTTTGTGCATTCTCGAATGATTTTTATAGAAATTGGGGAAGATCATTAAAAGTACTGAGCAGGTACCTACATTGCTGAATTAAGGTGTAACTGAAGTATATAAAAAAAATTTAACCTACTTGATTTGGACTTCATACAAATGTGCACATGTGTGCATTCTTGCACATATAAAAAAAACTATATTTTTGTGATCTATGCCTTACGCATGTCTTTTTATCTTTTATATATTTTACTTTCTTTTATAATTTTTCCAATTGTCAGCATGTTAATATAATTAATATAATAAACCCATATGTTTACACTAGACTTCATACAAAGTAACTATACTCCATTAATCACCTTGAAACAGCCAGCCGCCTAGTATGGTGATCTAATGTATCTACTCCATGTAAATGTCTCCATTAAATATCATGTATTTTATAAATAAATAAATAAAAATTACGAAACGGCGTTTTATAAATAATTTCACCAGTTAATTAATCTGTTTTATTGGGGCATATAACTTTCATTTAACTACTGCACATTAATTGAATGGTTGAGTAATGTATTTAGTAAAAAAAAATAATAAATCTCATATCTAACTTTTTTGAAAGTACTGCACATTTCTTGATTTAATAATATATATGCGAGTGAAGCTGTTGTTTTTGTTGAAAAAAAATTTAATCTGTCAAAGGGCCTAACGCTCGAAATAAAAAAATCTAACAGAATTTCCCTTCAAATTTAAAACTTACCATTTCAGACTTGCATATCCTTAAATTCAATATGCCTGCGAGTACCACTCCTATATATCATAATTACACGTATCTCCTTTTATTAACATTATTCGAAGCCTCACACTTCTCCGTTTCTTATCGAAGGACGAATCACATTCAGGAAGATAAATTCTAATCAAATCTTTGTACTGTACCACTCATCAGAAAATATGATTTTCCTTTCCCAAATTCGAGCAAGAACATAAATAAATATAATAAATAAATACCAGGATTAAATAATACCTAAAATTATTTTAATGTATATTTTAACGCGGCATCACGTTCACGGGTCAAATGCATTGTATATATATAGTTTGGTATTACAGATAGATGAACCGGTGCATATCGAACGTTCAAATCAGATTAACTGCCTAAAAGAATGGCACAAATATGCCTACGTAGTCACATGTAAAAGAATCGTCACCGCATCAAGGTGACGTGTTTCTGCAATTCAGATGATGCATTTAATGATGTAAATGGCAGTTGTTGATGTTTGTATTGTTGTAACATATACCAGTGATGTCAAATAAATCATCAAAACGTAAAAACTGACGTTTCTACCAATCTCAATGATGTATTCAATGACGTCAATCACTGTCAACATACATCAATTGTATCATCGAAAGAACTCATATAAATAGAGAAGTTATTTTAATAAACGATCATTCTGACAAAGTTATTCCGCCTTTATTGACTTATAATCCTAACACCTCTACAAAACTCCCGGTGTTGTTGTGTACTGGTGTTCCTTCCGAAATACACTTTTGCAATGCAATTTGTTAGCCATAAGTAATAATAATAGATTGTCTATAGTTAGTAATAAGATAGAGCATTGAAAAAAAAACGTTTTTACAACAAACCTGAGGTAATTTTTCACGAAAATGGCGCTTTACAAATCATCCAAATTATTATTATTATTATCAATGTACCAAAAAGGTTAATTGTTTTTTTTACTGCCTTATGGTATGTTGAATTTTCAGCTACGTAGGTATGTATCTACAGTATTAATATATTCGTAAACTGAATCTAACAATAATTGACAGTAATATATATATACACGAGATAAAGTTATGCCGCCCATTGCAAATTAGAACCTATTTCATAATGCTAAAAAAAATATTTCCTGACTCTGTATGCCCAACCAACACTGTTGCATTTTATAAGGAAAGAATTTCATTAAATAATTTTTTTTTAAATGATATAAAACAACACCAAGCGATAAAACTTCTGTCTTGTATCCAGTTGAATGGATCATTTAAACGGTGATGAACATTGTATTCCGATATGAATTGTAATTTGAAGATTTGTTTGAAGCACGCTCCGACCCGCAGTAAATATGCAAATGTTACGATTGAACACTTGACTCGGGTAATCCTATCAGTAAATACTTGTGTAATCATGTTTTACGATTCGTCTTCTAATAGGTGCTGAATTTCTCGGAGGAGGTTTTACCTGTTGATTTATTATGGTTGCCGCCATTAACGCTTGTCTATGGCCGTGTTTGGGTTTACTAGCGCTACGATAAACCCCGCTAACTGTGTCTCTGCTCCGGGAAAGTAAACATTTTATTCTTCAATCTCCCTGAGATATCTCATCGCGTGTTGCTCTCAATTTCATTCGCAGCGAGGCGCTTACAGCGGTTATAATTTATTAATAACATTTCGATGAAGAAGTAAAATTGTCATTAGTGTATAAGTGTATAATGTCAAAAGAGTATCATGTTAAAATTGTGTTATTATTCAAATCCCCCCCCAAAGCCGATTAATAGATAATAATAATAATATTAATAGTTGGATGATTTGTATAGCGCCGTTTTTGTGAAAAATCACCTCAAGGGCGCTGTACAAATATTTCTTAACTAATTATGTACAAACAGATACAGAAAAACATACTTACCTGGCAGGTCGCTTCAGATGAACACAGTTTTAGAAAAAAATATTTATCTGCGCACCGATGCGTGAATTTTTAATTTAATTTAATTATTTTATTTTATTTTTTTTATTTATTTCTTTAATGACTTTAGGTAAGTACTAACCGGCTAGCCTAGCTAAGCAATTGACAGGTGAATTTCTTCAATTTATGGATACGATTTTCTGAAAAGATGTGTTTTAAGTTTAGTTCTGAATTCTGTCGAGTCTTTGATAATTCTTAAGTCATGCGGCAGTTCATTCCAGGCTTTAGGTCCTGACACTCCGAAAGCACGATCACCGAACTTAGTATTAGGTGTGCGCTTTGGTTCCTTCAACCTGCCGATAGCTGATGACGCTGCTGACCTTGGGGTGGACTGCCGTGAGTTGGTATTTTTGGGAATACACAGTTCTGATAAGTAAGCCGGAGCCATTCCGTTAAGTGACTTAAATCCCGTCCAGCAGAGCTTGAACTGGATTCTTTCAGGACATTTGAGCCAGTGGAGATTTTTGAGATGCTCTGAAATGTGAGAATATTTAGATACGCCGGTGATAAGTCTTGCTGCAGCGTTGAATACTGAATGAAATTTGTTAATTTGATATTTGGGGAGACTCGCATATATTCTGTTGCAATAATCTAGATGTGACACAACGTACGAATTGACAAGCAGTTTAGTTGGCTCTGTTGCCAGGTTTCTCCGTACTGCTTTTATTTGCCTCAATTGAAAGAACCCTGTACTTACAGTTCTGTTTACTTGACTTTTAAGGGAAAAGTCTGCATTCTGATTGACACCGAGTAATTTAACACAATAGATAGAGAAACAATAAAATTTTAAGAATCAGCGAAAGGTGAAGTAAACATACAAAGCTTCTTCCTCTGCTACTGCTTCCTCCAAAGTGCCAGAATTTTACCGTAGTGCAACAGGAAAACATTTTTTAATACTTTTATTTATTTTGAAATCTAATTGTTGGCTTCTCTCGACCACCACACAGGCTCTAGCCCATATCACGATAGTCGTAAATAATTTATATACTGCTATACCTACACGTAGACACAAAGCATATATATTTTTTTAAATATACGTGAAACTGAAGAATAAATGGTGAAATTAAGTTCGAATAATTGTTTTTATAAAAAATAAAAATTGATTGTCACGTAAAAAAACATATAATTGAATACATAAAGAGCTACATATATTATAATATATATAATTGTATTATATACTAAAACTACTAGTGTTTTATAAAAACTCATTGAAAATAGTCCAATTCCTTGCAAAATGACAGTAATTAATAATACTGATAGTTAATAACCAGAAGCCCGTAATAATAATAATTTCATTATTAAGCTCTGCAACTATTGTAGTTTTTTTAATGTGACAGCTGTTTCGGCGTTCAAGGCCATTTTCAAAAATTAATAGCTATCAATTTTCTCGGTTTACCCGCGTAATGTAGTCCTTAGAAGGACTTTTTAACTCCTGACGTTTCGGACAAATCACATTGTCCATCTTCAGAGGCCTTATGTCTTAAGTTTTGTTTTGAACTGATCGCTTGCGCGTGTCCGTTCAATCCAGAAGTCAAAACCAGGTTTTTGACTTAGGTGGTTTACTTTATTGATTTTTTTTCTTTTTTTTTCGTAATTTCATTCGTTCGGTTTTTAAAAACTAAATAGTACAATAGTTAAACACATAATTGAAAAGATAAAATGATTGGTGTTTTAAATGTTTTCGCGTTGAATGTTTCGGTTTAAACTTTTCACGTGTTAATTGGTATTATATCGGGAAGTCTTGCAGACGCAAATTCCAATCCGAAGTCTGCAGGTTAAAGTAAGTTACAGCGAGCAGGTTCGTTTCTTTCATTGCACAGTGCAATGGTCCCGTACAAGGCTAGGGACAAAAAAGTCCTGTAAATAATTTACATTCCTATAGGTTTAATGACTAATGCATGGCGCTTATTAACAAACAAAAAATACTTCTCTGAAAACAGATAACGAAGAACAAGGTCATTAGAAATGATGCATTTAATTTCAACTAAAGTTTCACAAAGATCTGAGTGTATTAGTAGTTAATATATCGAGTTTTTGTGTTTGTTTCGAGTATGGAGTCTAAAAACAGTAAGAAAATCATTTTCGTAGAATAGTTTTTGCTATCAATTGGTGTTGCTGTTGATAAAAATATGCCCTTGTTAAAAAAATGCCCTTGATAAAAAAATGCCCTTGATAAAAGTTCCCCAACCAGAATTTTATTTTTTTTCAATATTATATGAGAGTCCAATCAATATGGACGAATTATACATGAATCTAACTTAAATAAAAATCTGTACTCATAAAAAAATTACTTTTTAAACATTCCATTTTATTGATGAGGTATTTCTAAAAATTGAAATATTTAATTTTGCGTTCATTTTTCATCGAAAGGTAGCGTTAATGATTGTGAAAAAATGATCTACATACCTTGGTGAGCACTTTCCACACTTGAAACAATCACAAAAATTTGATATTTTGTTTTTTAACCAGACATTTTTTGATATTTTGTTTTTTAAAAGACGTGGAAAATAAAAAGGTAATAGTTGAATCTGGGAATCGAACCCACGACTCCTGTCTTAACGGGTCGAGATCTCTAACCACTGAACTAATGTGATCATATTACTTTTCGTCATTTTTATCTATATCATTGATTTAAATTTTTCTATTTCGTATTTCACTTAAAATTTGTTAATATTATCGTCAATTATTAGAAATATTACAATGAGGTCTAAAAGCTTCAATAAATTATTCAAAAAAAATTAATAGATATTTTATGCTCACACTCTTTTTAAAACGACTGATTGGGGATGCACTTCTCCAGTAGTATGACGCATCATGTTTAATAACTTTGCCCTGTGATTATTTCTGGTATCATCTTGCATTATCTTTTTTGTCAATTGTCGCCTTGCAGTTTTCAGCCAACCCTTAGAAATGTAAAATATTTGTGCGACTTCCCTATTTTTTTTTTAAATTTTGTCCCAAGCGTTGTATGAGACTGCAGTACTGTGTATTGGACAGAATTACTTGGCTGCTTTGACTGGTCTATTACAGCACTCCCGTTGCTCGGAGGCTTCGAGACTCGTAGCCCGCAGCCCATAGTCTGTACCCGGCTTCACGACTTCCCGGGAATTATATTATTTGGGCATAAGATAGCATCTAGCTAAGTTTTCAAAGGGGTGAAAGTAAATAATTAATTTAAGCGAAAAGAAATTTCCATATCGGAGCCCAAACTTTTCAGAAGTGAATGTAATAAACAGATGGTTGTGTAAAGTTTAAAGTTAAACTCATCGTCTTAAAGGCATTCGTTTTACGCCGTTGAAATGAATAAAAAGAATCCTCTTCTCTTTTATTTTGTTTGCGTAAGTTTCTGCGTTAAACCTTGTACATATGTACATACACGATGGGAAAGACTTACGAAAAAATGATTTTTTTTATTGAGTAAAAGTTTAATTCAAAGTTTTTGAGGTTTGTTTTATACGTTCAAAGCGAATGAAAAGTTTTACCAAGTGTTTTTCCTTTACTAAGCAGCTTTTTAATGTAAAAATTGAAAAGTTTAGTACGTGCATACACGATGCTTTAAAATATGATTAAATAAACCGACGTTTGTATAAATCTTTATTAAAATCTCATCTTTAAAAACATTTATTTTGTACGAATGAATGGGGAAGAATAATCTTGCGCTTCTCTTTCAGTTAGTAGAACATTTTAGTTTTACTCTCATAAAGTATTATAATTGTGTACATGCACACCCTTCAGTATTTATAACAAGATTATCATTTTAATTATTAGTGTTTTTCATTCAATGTTATTCTTTGTTTAAATCATGAATTGTTATGGCTGCACTTTAATAGTAGATACCAGTTCTTACTTAGTGCAGCAAACGCAGCCAAAAAAGATACTTTACCAAATTCAAGTCATTATACTATTAATCGTTTAAACTGTCAAAGTTATAAAGAATATAAACTGCATAATAGATACTTCTTTTCACACGAATTTCTCAGTAAACCATAGCCTTCATCATCTTACTAAAGAGACATTTAACCCTCATTAGACCACTGTATCTCTGACCACTGTATGACCCATCAGAAATATACTATTGTTAACCCCTTAGGTGCCAGATGTATATTTTTAAAATTCTGGAGAAGTGTCGATAATCCATGAATATATATTTTTTTATTTTGATTACTTTTATTTTTTGTTTCAATAATGTGTCGTAATTTTAGAACCGTGGGTAACGCGTAACGAAATTTATGGCTCGAGGTATATATCGTTCTGTGGCACTCTAGTACAATAATGTATCGGAACGATATATCGTTCAGTAGCACCTAAAGGGTTAACAACGATATTATTTTTTAACGAGTCAATCACCCATCCACGTCAAGATTTTTTCCACATAATCCATCCATAAAGATCAAGATTATCAATATTAGACAAGATCGAGGACTTTACGGTACGGACACATATAATACACAATACAAAATGATCGATAATATTTTATTACGATTGTGCAAATATTGAAATGAAACTCCTCGTTTTTTAGGCTGTCGAATTGAATTCAAAATATTGATCGTCTGTTTTTTCCTTTTTTCTCTCTGCAATTATTTTAGTTTTACGCATGTAAAATATTGTATATAAAGACATGGTGGCATAAAATTATGATAATATTTTTTTTAATATTCAAATATTTAGAAGTTCATATCGGGGCCTTCTCGTATATAGCTGTGTGTGGAGGCGGAATAGGAATAGGCCATGCGATATACTCGTACATATGAAGACAGCGAGAATAAAATGCTTTACTACTTAGGAGATTTGATTTATTCTCGCATGACAAAAATAAATCATACAAAGTCGAACAGGGGACATTTCCAGAAAAATATGTTTGTACTTAGTGTGTCAAGTTTGTAAAGAAAATTTTTGTTATCTTTAAGATGAACAAGTATTTTTTCCGGGAATTGTGGAGATCATTGTTTGTCTAGTTGGACGTGAATATATCGCTTTTATGCGTGATATTCTTACCATTCGATTTTGATGTATAGATGGGCTATTTGTTATGGGGATTGCGGCGTTTGTATCCGCCGAACGATTAATACTTGAATGTTATGTGTTTAGGATGATTGATAATTTCACCGAAACAAGCGGTGGGTTTAAGCCGAGCCGATTCAACGCGGACACATAAAATCATTAGCTCCGACCTTGAAATGTATGGTTTCGGGGTAAACTATTCAGAACTGTGATGCTGAGTCCAGAGGTTCCAACCTTATTTGTCTCATAGCCTTGTGGGGTATATTTTTCAACAACGTCCCCCCTTTTTATTCTTACGCAATGAGATCTAAATATACACATTGTGACTGAGAGGTAATAACTCCCATTTTCGTGGTCGATTCAATACCCCCACACGATCTTTTAATAATTATTATTTACATAAAAACAGGTCCCGAAAAACCTGGTTACGTGCTAACACCGTAAAGAAAATTATATTAAAAGTAAAAATCTATAAATATTAGTCTATAAATAAAGAGAATGAACAGTTCATTTTGTTGCATGATTCATCCAATGATTGTACCTACGACATATTTGAATTCACAAGGAAAATTTATTAATAATATATTTCAGCGCCACCTTGTAGGCTTTCACCGCCCTCCATTTAACCTTGAAGCCACCACAGCCCCCTTGGACTTCTTCAATACCCCTTGAGGGGCGATATCGCTCACGTTGGGAATTCGTGCTTTAGTCGACACTGTTCTATTTGAGGCTGGCTAAACAATTTAAAAGTTGAACGTTAATTGTAGGTATAATTTATAACCGAAACATTGTTTCTATTTATATTCATATTTTACGTCAACCTTTGAAACTTATTTTTATTTTGTTTGGCATTGTTGCCCCCGATTTGATATTCAAATCAGTCATAACACAAGAACAATAGACTCGTGTGTAATATTCTTGGAAGGCATATTTTTTATTTATAAAAATATATATTTAAAGGAATTAATATGGAGCGAGCATAAAAAAAAATGAAGGATGGTATAAGAAATAAAACGATTAGAAATAAATACAATATGAATTTAAAGAATTACGAGAGTAAAATAATCAATATTCCTCATTTCAACAAATTATAGTAAAATTTTAGTCTCGATACAATACGTCGCTTTCCAATTTTAAAAATACTTATTTTTATGTGGATGTTGGAAAAAAGAAGTGGACGCGTATTTGATGGAATTTAATTTTTAAATTTAAATAATTTCTATAAACAATAATTATTAGCCTGAAACACTCATCCAAATTGAAAAAAAAACCTTTCCGAGCAAAGATAAATGTCGTCGACAGGACTCGAACCTGCACCCTTCTGATGTAAATTATTATTATTATTATATAATTATTACAAGCCTTTCTCATACTAATAAAGTTGGTTGTTTACAGGTGAACATATAATAAAAAAACAGTAATTATTGAATGAAACACTAGTATATATTGATTAACTTGGCGGGTTTGCGATAAGCCGACGTAGCTCAACGGTAGAGCATCTGACCGGACATCAGAAGGGTGCAGGTTCGAGTCCTGTCGGCGACATTTATCTTTGCTCGGAAAGGTTTTTTTCAATTTGGATGAGTGTTTCAGGCTAATAATTATTGTTTATAAAAATAATTGTTACCCTTTACGCTATGCACAAAAATCTTGTCTTAAGTTTTTAAGAACTTTATTTTATCAATTATTAAATAATTTCTTTTATTTTATTTCATGTAAACTGTTTTATTGTAAACTTTACATAACTTTTGATGTTTTTTAAATAATGCATAATAGTAAAAAAACACTAGAAATTACTTTATATGGATTTTAGTTTTTTGAACGGAAATAATTTTTATTGGATGGAAAATATTGTTTTAGGGTACCTATTCGAAGAAAGTGTTTGTATTGTTATGAGTCCTATCACTATTTTGACTAGTTTTGCTTTATTACCGCAATAAAACTATTGTGAAAGATACCCCTGAAAGTCAAGATGATATAAACATGTAAATGAGGTACGTAGTTAATATTTAAAGTTGAGCGCCGAATCAACGAAAAATAAATAATACGTTTTAATCCTAGTTGAATCCAAACCCAAAGGATAGAGATTATTTAAAAAATTAAAAGAAATTGTACGCTATACATAAATATTATGAATCCTTTTCATTTTCATTTTTGCCTAGAGAAATAGATTTGCGAACAATTTTAGACTTTTACTCATGTTAAAATGACGTATTTGAAACGAGCAATCAATGAGAATAAATCAAATCAACAATGTCTCGGTAACGTATAATAATGTTTGCGCATTTTTTTAATGTAAGGTAGTTTCAGTTAAAATACTGCCGCGTGCAAAATACCTTTTCGAACCATGAATACTACAGGGATAAATTCTAAAAATGTAGGTAATGTTTTATGGTATTTCCAGTGGTGTTTGTACGTAACGCGCGAACTTCGCACACCGCAGACAATGTATCAAAAAGTTCATTTCCTACGGCCCGCCCCTGCCCGCAAAAAACGCGCCCGAATCGCCACCGTTCGCCATTTAAAAAAAAAAAAACAGATATTCATTTTCTGTGCCTGCGGATTGATTATTTAAATGAAAATATCTTCAGTGGATTTTCTGTGGTGGAGGAAACACGCCTCCGGCTCCGGTGGCCTTCCTCGTAGATATCGTACGCGCTGGTTGGAAATAAGTTTTACGGCGTTGCGGACGATAAACATTTTTTGATTCACAATTTTGTACTTATTTGTAAGGAAACATTAAAATGGTTTGCTTGTATTGAATTGAAGGAAGTCATTACTTGTATTCTATAGTTACATCATTAACCTATTCAACTATCCGCATTTGAATATTATTTATTTCTATGAATGGTTATAGATTCTTATAATTTGTCACTAATGAAAGAATTATACATTATCATAGAAAATATGATGAGACTTCTTAGTTTATGCTTGAATATTAATATTTATTAATTTTTTTTAATAAATTATTAACAAAAATGATAAATGTTCGTTTTTGTGTTTAATTCCATTTATTAAAAAAAATAATGTCAAAATAAAAAAAATAAAAATAATAAATAAATTAAATAAAATACATAATTAAATTGATCAACCAGAAAAAAACACATTAATTGTCATGTTTGATAATATATATATATATTTCAGAGGGTATCAGCTCATATCCGACAAAATTTAACTAGTGATTCCTGACCTTATTTGGAGTAAAAAGCGTAAATGAAATTTTGGTCTCTGGAAAAAAAAAATTTCACTTGTCACACAGCCGAGAGATTGTCCAACCTCTCTTCCATATGTTTACCTGTCTAATACCTAATTTTAATGTGTTTAGTGAAAAAAAATAATAAAGTCACTGGACCAAAATGACATTTTCGTTTTTACACCATATAAGAAGGAATCACGGCTTTGTCGAGTACGTCCTGGTACGTCCTGATACACGCTGAATGTATATATATATATATATATATATATATGTATGATGGTGTGGTATTGTGGTGTTTAAATATATTCAAACATTTTTTTTTTGTATTGCGTACTGATTTATTCATCCAATTACAATACACGCGTAACGATTTACTTAACACGTTGGTTACGGTGTGCACATATTTGTGCGTATCAGAAACCTTGCGTTGCGGCGGGGTGCACATTTTTGTGTATTTCCGTGACCTTCAACTTCATATGCAAAAAACACGTTTTAAACTTGTAATTTCTTCTGTAATATTGGCTTTGCGGTGTAGCGGATAGGTGTCACTATAATACATACATCATTATGGACTCTTCACTGGTTCAAAACATTGCTAAAAGTCATCATTATTTTCAAGGAAGAATTGGAAATGAATTTTAAACATAGACAATAGACGGTTTTTTTTTTGTCAAAAAATGAAATAAAATACGAAGATCGTTAACTTTTACTCTAGTCATTACCTGATACTTGTGAAGCAATTGACTCAAGCGGGGAAGCCCTAATATCATTTTTTTTATTTGCAGTTGTTGCGATTTCAGCGCTTGTTAAACTGTGTTGTTATTACATAATATTATATCAAGTGTATTTGACATTTTTTTACTATTGTGATTTGTGGACTTAATATAAATATTTTTTTATAAATAATTTTATAACAGTTTTTGTTTCATTGATACAAGCTCCACAGCTTAAAGTTTGGTGACATACATCCGGTAGCGGGAATGCGATCTAATCCCTCCCGCTACAAGTAACAATTTTTTAACAAACATCGCCGTAACTAATGTGTTAACTTAAAATAAAATGTCAAAATAATACAATATTTTACATTTGCTTAAAAAGACTCTTCAAACCTTTAAGGCCATTGTTAAAAATGTCAAGAGACCCAGAGATATCATTTAGCAGTCCGTTCTGCCACGTAGAATAAATAACAGGTCCCTGGCAGTAGTTGTTCAAATTCAAATAAGTTTAATGAGTTATCACAGACGTAACTACATTTATTTTGGTAAAAGTGTTTTCAAGTATGATATTAATAATAATCCGTTCTTATTTTTTACGTGTTAAGGATGAATATGCACACCTTCTGATAGTTCATAGATCTGGCCGTACTGATCAAATCAAATCTCATTTTAGTAATATAATATGACAATTTTAAAATTAATTTCATAGTACTCCAATACATGGTACCTTGTACATATATATTAATAAAACCCACATAAACCAAATATTTTATGAAAATAATTCATACGTACATAAATAATATATCATGTAAAACATAGGGGTATATCACCCGCTGTTAAAGGTTGTCTATATAAAAGGGGTTGACTTTTTCTCAGGAACGAAGGTCACGGGACACGGCTGGATTTAAAGGAGGTTGGTTGTACGGACATTAGTCATTGGGCATTGGATGTGCGGAGGGCAGGCGGGCTACAGGCCGTGTGTCTTGCATTCAATCTCCGGAACCACGCCATCCGGACGATGTCCTGCAGAATGTAACGAAAATTTAGTGGCGCTGTTAGCATAAATAACAAGTGTCACGGAGTTAGCCGCCTCTTTCGGAGCGGGCCTCGGCCGCCGTGGATTTTTATCCGGGCGAGGCCTGGCTGCTCGCGGGAATTCCAGAAACCAGGAACGTTGTTGGGAGTAACTCCATATTACCATTTTTGGATTTGTAAATGTTACTTAATTTTTTATGTGGTTTATTATCAATTTTTATGTTAGGTACATTGTTGCTTCTGGTATTTTGATGGTACCTACGTAGGTTAAAAATAATAAAAGCAAAATTCTTGTTACATATCCAAGGGAAAAAAAATGTTTTTTCCGCATCGGGTTGACAAAGAGTTCGTTTCAAAGCACCTCCACCGTTTAGATGTTTTACCGAACACGAGTTAATGTGATGAACAAGCGTAAATTTTGTTTAATTAAAATTAATGCTCCCCGCCCTCCACATTTATTTGACAATCTAAACTTACGAAATATTGAAAGAAAAACGGTTACTGAATTATTGAAAAGCTCCTATACCTTTTGTGTTAGATTACCATGAATGATACGTAAAATCACTTGCTGTAGTTTTCCAGTATGTACATACAAGATGGTGTTAACAGACATTGTGATACATGATTAGAAAAATGGATCAAGTCACTAATTCACTTCCATGAGATAAATATATAACGTTTTCTGTTTCCATACCCTTGAATAAAATGTTTCTTCACTTATAAATATTTTTTAGCAAAATAAAGAGAGAATCTGGGTTGCACGTCGGGAGGCTTCGATTGTACGCGTCTGTTTCGATGGGAATGCGGCAAGCCTGTCTCACCCGTTGTTAGTGAAAAACAATTTAAATTGTTTACCGCGCGTCCCAAAATGCTGAATACGAAAGAGGTTTAGTCAGCGACTGTCAATTATTCGGATGTCTAATTAGCTCTGAGCCTAGTCAATATGTACTCGGCCCGCTCCGTTTATGGCGAATTCATAAATGCTCCAATTGGCCGGTGGGGAAACGGGCACTAGAGCCTGCGGGCGTAGGCATTTATTTTTTGTTGCTACCTTTTCATGTGTATTGGAAGGAGTTCTTTCTGATTGGAAATCAGAAAATATATAGATTTTTTTGTGACATGTATTTTCGAGATAATTTACGTTGAAATAAAAAAAGTCGCAGGAAAACGGATTTCTACCGTTTTTTTCAGCATTTCTTAGATAGTAAACTAAACGGAAAAGTGATAATTAAATATATTAGAAATATTTCAAAATCTCCATTTATTTTATATAAACTTATTTGTGAAAGGCAGTAAAGCAGAGACACTAATCTTTAATGGGTTTTTGAGTATTTGGTGAATTTTCAAAATGAACGAACAATTGAATTTATACTAGCTATGGAACAGAAAAACATTAATACCTTGAACACATTATGAGGATCTGAAAATACGAGATTACCAAAACGATGTTCCACACGAACACCGCACAGCATGGCCTCGAAATCTATTTGACTGGTACGAGTGCAGTTCCGCAATGTTGTTCAAGGCTGCAGCCTCTAGGGTTTTGACTGCCCTGATGAGAGCCTACTTTCAAGAGAATAGGGAAGGAGAAAACGATGTAAAATATTTTCTCAGTTTACTAAAACGTTATTTAGATTCCTGAAGGTGACTGTCTTAACTCTTGTACCCCTCATAATGTTGTTCTTCTCCCTTTTTCTTAAGGTGACGTTTAGGACAATCGTTTAGTGCGTAGATATGTAAATTTTATTTTTTGTGTTACAGTATTTATTCATTGGTAATGCATGCTACATCAGCGGTACAACTGCGATGATATAATACAATATTACACGTCTCAATTATCTCAGAATTCGTAGATATGATACAAACAGTTATTGAAACAGGCGGGTAACTCATTTATTATGTATTATTTTTATGCACTCTTCAGTTTTCCAGAATTTGGTTCCATTCGGAGGGTTTCCTTGTGATGGAATTATACTCGCGGATGCTGCCGACAAATGCTTCCCACGTTCTCCATACCCTTAATCAAAGTTGATACTATCATAATGGGTTGACAGGAAAATATTATCAAACTTTTGTTGATAATTATATTGAGGGGGGGGGGGAATATTTCTTAGTAATATACATCTTTTCAATTAAATCGAGAAAGGAAAAAAGTAAAGTTGAAGCAGCGTGAGCGAATTTTGTGGGTTATTAAATTCAATATAATTTATTTGATCCTCCTTGACTCGGGGCGTTCACGTTTTGCTTACTTGCTGCTCACTTGGCCGCTTGCGTTAATTAAACTGTTTCTTTGGAGAGATCGAAGAGTTCTTCGATGAACTTTGTTATTAACTTAAAGTAGAATTGCCACGACGAAGATTCGCAATTTGCTTCTTTGTTTAAAAAATAGACTTTAATTACATGAATCTGAGAAGCGAAGTGATTTGTTAATGCATTTGAATTTGAAAGTAGTAAAAAGACTAAAATATCGGTGTGTTATTAATGTTTTATTAAAGTGTGGATAAAAATATTATTGCTATGCTATACATTACATAAATGATTATGAAATAAATTTAGATTATCTTAGGATATTCCGTTTATTTATATTACGGGTTAGAAATATGATATAAAATTTGAGAAAATCAATGGTGATTTTAACGATGTGTCCAAATGGCTGAGAATTAATAAACTTAAACTCACCATCTCAAAAACAAAGTGTGATCACTCTTAACCGAAAGTACCAATGCAATAATGGATGAACGGTTTGGGAAAGACAAATAAGATAAAGTATATAGTAAAAATATCAACCTCTAAGATGATTTTTGAAGGAGGAGTCGATTGTTTTGCAAATAAAAATAAAATGTCTAAAAAGGTTTTTTTCCTTCGAATAATTATGAAAAATTTCGATAAAACCACTTTACTAATTTATAAAACATCTCTCGCACCATACAGTGTTTTCTATGCAATAATGTAGGTAGGTTAAAAAAACTCCAAATAATCCCTAATAACGCAAATAGACAAATTATAAAATGTAATAAATAGAAATCAATATAGAAAATACACAAAGAAATAATAATTGGTAAACAAATAATTTTGTACAAAATTTAAATTTTAAATTTACTAAGTTCTTACTACTACCTTGTTTTTGAAACAAACTACATTACAATGAAGACCATACAAGATAGAAATAAGATATTAGAACAAAACGGTTTACTGTATAAAGGCATTCAATGTATTAGCCTAGTTATCGGTGAAATAAAAATGTGCCTAGATCAAGCACATTTAGAGTAAGATGTACGTAATAAGTATTAAATATAAGAAATATGTAAATTAAAAAGCTTATATATAATTTATTTTTTATAACTTATTGAAGTTTGTAAACCTCATTGTAATATTTTAATCATTAAAGAAGATAATATTAATACATCCGAAATGAACCACGAAACCGAAAAAACAACAGAAATTAAAAAGATTTCAGTCGCAACTGGGACTCGAACCCAGGACCTCTACCTATCCGGGGTAACCGCTTAACCAACTAAGCTAATGAGACCAGTTCAATTTACGCCATTTACACCGATATCATACTTCATGTTCAAGATTTGTTAATATTATCCTCCATTTTTATAAACCTCATATTATTGGCTGCTATTCTTATGATGATTGCAAAGTTTCATCCAGAACTCAATTGTAATCTGGATAGAGTCTCGGATATACCTACCCGATTTTTATTTATATGAGACATCTATTGACTTATTTTACAAGTCTGGAAAGAAATATTCAATTTATTTTTATAACTTATTGAAGTTTGTAAACCTCATTGTAATATTTTAATCATTGAAGAAGATAATATTAACACATCCCAAATGAACCACGAAACCGAAAAAACAACAGAAATTAAAAATATTTCAGTCGCAACCCGGATAGGTAGAGGTCCTGGGTTCGAGTCCCAGATGCGACTGAAATCTATTAAAGCTACATGAAATGGAACTATTTTAAGTATAATAAATAATATAATACCATGAATGGGAAATATTTTGTTTAAACCGCTATTTAAAATATAAATGTCAAAATGTTTCGGAAGCGAAGCTTCCCTTATCAGGATATACAGTACACTTAGAAATAATTAGAAGAATTGAAAAACAATAACGTAAGAAGAGATAATTTTTTTATCTTTTGATATATTTTTTTTTCTTTATAAGTTTTTTTTTCATTTTCAACTACCAAACTAGGCACATGCCCGTATTATGGTAGTCGGAGTTTGTTGTATTACAAAAACAAACAATAATTAAATTACAAACATAAACAATAATTTACAATAAGTTAATAATTACTTATGTAATAATGATTAAACAGTTTAAAATAAAACTGTAAAATACAAAGTTTGTAGTAAATTAGAAATAATTTATTTTATTATAAAAAATGTGATGTAATGACACCATTTAATAACATTTATTTTTTCTTCTAAATACGTATATTTTTATGTATTTTTAAATACAATATCTTAGTTATGATATATAATATAAATGTTTCTTCATACCACATTTACTATATATATGTTTTTTCTTAATAAAATTGTAATGTACCTACTACAACACATATACATGTAGATACCATATATTATATTACTTGATCATTAATAAGCAATGTACAATCCTTTTCTATTCACAAGCAAATTATAATCAAGCATTCATAATCTGTAATATAAACAATGTAACAGAAAGTTTAATTAATAAATGTTTAAAAAAAAAAAAATTAAAAAAAAACCAAGGTTCTAGAAGGGTTAAAGCCAACGTTAACATAAAAAGTTTAGTTTAAAATAAAAGTATTGTTTTGGAAATCCTTAAAAAGGGCTTTTCCAGAACGTTGAGGCTGTTACTATCGCTTTTATTGTTTGTTATTAAAAAACCCGATTATTTTGAGCTTCAATATGTAACTAAATGCAGGTACCTAGCCTAGAACTTTAAAAACGACATACTCCAATACTCACGCATGTTCAATAAAGAGTAAAAAACTTATGGAACATTACATAATTGTCTAATTGGATTCTAATTATCAATAGGCATTGGGATCCGTCGCTTTACCTACCTTTGAAACAAAGATAATTCAATTGATTATATTAACGGTTTTAACCGTGCAGGCCGGAGAGGAACGAGGTTGCATTCAGTGGTCATAATGTGTCCTTTGATTGGAACAAACACACGGCACCTAATCCTTCCTGATGGTTATCTGACGACTGCCTACCGAGGTGAATGGATCATCGAGTCTTTGGGGCTTACCGGGCTGAGCCGGCTGATAGCGGCCGTCAAATG
>JAHDVE020005467.1:0-14867 GCA_022606495.2 Halesus radiatus | reverse complement strand
TAGGTAGTTTTATATTTCAGACTGATTTTATCCATTGGGTTTGCTATTCCTCCATTTACAACATTATCGTTAATATTCTTATGGTGGGCAGGATTCTTCAAAGAATCTTTCTCTTTGTCCATCTCAGCGTTGCTTAAACGATGGGCATGAGTCTTTGATACGATTGGGCTATTCAAAGTGTTTTTATATCCTTATTGCACGAGATATTATTAACGGTTGATAGTTTTTGGATTCAGGCTCTTCTTCTCATTCAAGTTGGGAGAATTCGCTGGTTTGCTATGTTGTAGATTGAGTGCAGGCATTTATCTGGCACGAGAAAGATATTAGGAAGGCTAGACCATAGCGATATGGCTTTGGAGTTTCGATGATGGGCTAGCAAGAGTCATGCTAGTAGGATTTGAGGTAGGTTTTACAACAGGTTGTAAAATGTTGCTACCTGTTTTTTATGGTTCAGGCGAATTCGAGGGTATGTTGATGCTATGTTTCGGGAAATGGGGAGGGCTATATATGAGATTCGGACGGCTCATGTTTATGTGGGGAGGGGAGTAGATGAGTCTACCATTGGTACTATTGTTTTCTGCTGAAATAGTGTTGTTTGGCCGACTCAGAATTGTGTGGGACATCTGGTTCTTATTTATTGGGAGATATTGTTGTGGAGGAAACGAGTCTTGGCTTTTGACTCGCAACAAACCTTGTAGCCTGTTCTCCAACATATTGATGCTATGAGGTTTCTCGCATTATATTGTTTGGTTAAAAGTACCCATCGGTTTATATCCATGTAATATGCTATTGCTGCTCGGAGTCATGTTTGTACTGTTATTATGGTTCATATGGCTTGCATTAGTCTGGGGCAAAGATTGTGCCTGGAGAGTATTTACAAGTAGCTGATTCGCACTGGAAACTCTATGCGTATTTTCTGGACTTATGGCCAGCTGGTGGGACTTTTGTGTATTGGGGAGTCTTTGGAGTTGAGAGATGGGAATCGGAGTTTTAGAAAGTACTTCCTGGTCAATCGGCGGGTCGATCTCAAGAGAAGGTAATTCTGCAATATTTACAAAAGCTTGCATTTGATATAAATTTCGATATTATTTCTAATGTTTGTGTTTTTTTTATATCTAATTGAATCCATTTACATTTCTATTCTGTAAAATTAGTTTTTAACAAAAAATCGATTGTTCATTAATATTTTTGTATTTGGCTGTACTATAAAACACATATCTTGATATATATATAAATATTTTTGCATGTAAATATTTTTAGGTGCAAATTATATTGTTGATTAATTTTGATAAAAATAGAATTCTGAAGGACGATTACTTAGTTTTAAAAAATTCAAGTGTTATATATATCTATTTTTTATAATATTGATTTTGTGGATAAGGTTTGAAAAAAATAAAATAAATTGAAAGAACACATAGTAAAAAAAAATAATTCCATCATTTTATGAGTCTGTTATTATTTATTTTCTCATCAAATATTCCATAATTGAATGTCATCCTTATTTAACAAACATTTGAAATATTTATTTATACATGTATTATAAATATATTTTTTATAGAAGCCCATGGAAGCATCACTAAAATAATTGTATTTTTGTCTATTCTTAGGATATCGAACAAAATGATAAACTCCGAAAGAGACAGACATCATTTACCAACCAGATTTGTTTTTTCCTTTTACTTTATACTTTCATAAACCATATGTGACAATCCCAAAATAGATGAACAAAAGTAGAGTAGTAAAATTTAAACGATATAATTCTCGATATTTTTTCTCTCCCTAATTCGAAACAAGTTCTGGAAACTACCTCGGACTATGCCAGGAATTGGTGCATATTGCATTTGAGTATCTTCATCATTTTCCTTCAGTCAATACTTCTGACTTAGGGTATTATTAAAGTTATATTATTTTATTAATTCATCAAAATCACATATTACGAACATAATTAACTCTTTAATTTACTTTTTGTTGTATTTTTATTGTATTGTTTTTTTTTTTACGATTTTCGTGAAATCCCGTTAAATTTTTACTAAACGATGATGTAGTTTTTTCAAATATTAATTTTAATGTTTAAATATGTATAAAATATGGATCACTTTTAATAGTCTTATTTTTTCAGATTAATAAAATGAAATAAATGTTTTAAAAAAATAGTAATTTAAAAGGTAATAAAAATATAAAATATCTTTTTTAAAATAATTATCCAAGTTAAAGTTATCAAATATGTGTATGTTTGATAGACCACCAATCAATAATATATATACTTAAACTTGCGACAAATAAATATTAACATTTATATTTTGAACATCTAAAGACTTATATAAACACATAAATACATAGAATCATACTTTAAAATAACTCTTTAAAAAAATTTTATTTAAACAAATAAAATGAAAAACCCTGAACTCAAAGATTAGCTCCTAAATTCAAGTAAAATCTAAACAAATATGACCCGTTAGTTCTTCAACAGGCCGCACTTCCTCAGAAGGTAACGGCTGAAGCATCTCGACTACAGGTCCACGCTCAAGTTTGGCAGATCTAGCCTCGAACTTATTGTCTTCAGCGAAAGATAAATTCAATTGCCCATCACAAAATAAAAAGATCCAAATCGGGATAAAAAAAGACTGGAGGAAGAGTTTCGCAAAAATAGGTTGATTTAACCGAACATTTAGAATAGTAACCAATCGAAATAACTATTTTAATAAGAAACCTGATAATAAAAAATGTTTTACTATTTTTTAAAAAAATAATCTACTCATTTATTTAATCCTTATATTTTAGTTAAAGTATATAAACTAATTGTTTTTTTTAAAGTATTTTATTTTTTAAATTAGTTTAAACTAATTTAAAAAAAAAAAGAATAGACTATTAACAATTCCTTTGCAAAACTTTTTAAGTAATGCAATCTCTCCTTTATCTTTGTTTCTATATCAAACATCGTAATACTTTAGTGAACTGCATTGGTGCCCCTATGGTCAAGAGAATGTTTATACGATGAAAATTACTTGGAAATTACTTGAATTTCGATATAAAACTATGAGATTAATAAAATATTACGTGTTTTTTTATAAAATGTGTGTATATGTGTATATATCTCTTTAAATATCAAAATTGTTTCGAACCTAGATCAATTTGTATACTAGGATGACGTTAATTTTTAGTAGTTGACCGAAGGATCTGAATTCGGATATCAGTTCAGATCCATAGTTCCAGATGATCTGGTAATACTTAAGATGATCGAGCATTAGACTCTTGATTTTAAGAACATATTTTTGGAAGACGAATAAGGATATATTTTTAAAAATGTATATTTAAAAGTATATATATATCAATGTTTAAAAAATACTTATTTTTATTATATCTTACAGATAAATATATTAGATTAATAACAAAATACAATTTTTAAAAAATATCTTTCTTTAACTTATGAAAAACAAACTTTTATAAGATTCTGACTATCAAATATTAAATATTAAAAAAAAAAAAATAATTGTTGTTATAGTGACAGAAAGATTTTAAATATCAAATGGATTTTTGGTATTACAAAATTAAAAAAGGGGGCATATTTTATTTAAATATTTTAGTTTCAATCCACATGTAGAGAGTTTCGATTCTAAATATCTGTTACTTTATCATTTCAAACATCTTGTCCTCATCCATTTCGTTCCTACGTTCTACGTTGATAGAATACTTAGTCATACATACATATTATGTGTATACATTCGATACTTGTCAAAATAAGTAAATATTATAACCAATCAATAATACATTAAAATAATAATAGCTTTTCATTAATATAAATAGAGAAATATAAAACTAAAAAATATACACATATAAACACATATCCTGAATTAAACAAAACAAAAAATGTCAAGAGTAAAAAATATCCTTATTCAAGCATCCAACACATTTAATCGCTGGAGAATGTCTAATAAAAGGCCATCCATCCCAATCATTCATATCGAAGGAGAGATCACTTCCAAGACTACACAGAATATTTCACAGGACCTTTCCTCCATCTCCTCAAAGGCAGTAGCCATTGCTGTACTCGTCAACTCCGATCAAGGCTCCCTGGCCCAGACCCATATCATTATAGAGAAAATACATGCCAAAGCACGAGAACTCAACATCAATGTAGTAACCTTCGGCCAGGACACCTGCGTAGGCACAGGATTCCTATTGGTAACAGCAGGCCACCGAGTGTTCGTCGATAGGACAACTGTGCTCGGGGGAACGAGCGTGGGTATGTGCAAATACGATTCTACCCGATTGTCAGAGAAATTTGGAATACAGAATGTCATCGCTAAACTTCCTAATTACCATTTTCTCCATAACGAAATAGATAACAATGTTGCTCTTTCTGAGGAGAAGAAAAAGTAAATCAGACAGATATCTAAAGGCTTCAATGAGGAGGTGGAGAGAGAGATCGTCGAGAGGAGGAAAGATAAGCTGAAGGACGCCAAGACGATATCGTAATTGATTGTGGGGACCGAGGCTGTGGAGAGGGGACTTGCGGATGGACTCGGAAACTTCAATAATGTGCTGTCGATTATGTATGGAAATGTCAAATTGGTGCATGTATTGCCATCGACGTTCAGAAGACTACTGGATAACTTTAATAACATCAAAATAAGGTACAATTTCAAAAGGTTCATGACGTAATGATACCTAGTTTTATCATTTTAGCTAAAACAAAAACAAAATCTGATTGATATTATAATGTTTATAAATTCATAAAAAGTTATATCAAAAAATGTTTGATCTTAAGATAATTTCATCATTAATAAAGGATTTGATATATATAGATAAACATATCCATATTACACATAAAAAAATAGAGTTTGATTTTGGAGTCTTGATATGGTGCAATGAATTCATTGATCGGGTGGGAGATGCAGTAAACCATCACAAAACTAAACAGAGAGAGATAACGCTATATTACATAATTTCATAAAAGGGAGGGTTACATCTTGATTATTCTGTTTTATATTTTTTTTTAATCTTTTTTATTTGAACAATAGATTTTAAAAGTCGTTAAAAATTAATAATAATACTAATTAAAAATCTTTAGAATCTATCTTAAAAAAAACAACGATTATATATGGATAACGTTCCTTCAGTTAAACAGCTATTATTAAATTTGAAAGGCCCATAACTCAGAAAAAAAAACTCAGGCACCTGCTTGACTTCTCGAGCCACTAAAACACTCGGAAGCGAGGATAGCGGTAACTTCGAGCAGGTAAATCCAAGCACCAAGAAGATTCCGATGTATATGTTCAGCACCACCTCTTCCTCGATACGGCTCCAAAACAACATGGACACCACTTCAATGAGCAATAGCATTGTCAAAACTATCAAGTCTCCAAGCAATAACAAGCTTATCAACCATCTCAGAGAGATAAACCTCAAGAAAATTGGCAAGAGCAAAAGTCATACCGCGACAACACCATCCACTTCAACGGCGGCAAAGCGCCTAGCAGCCAACAAGGAGAATAACTCGATGACAGTGAACCAGCACAAAAAGACTATCAGTGAAATATCGACGAATAATAGTATAGACACTAATGCTAATGTGCCGAAGGGAGTATTCTACAAAAATAATAAATAACAAATCAGCAAGATCTCAACTCTTGGCCCTACCCCTTCAGATAGATACAGCAATATTACAACTCGCATAACAGCAGGTCCTCAAATAGACCACAACTACAAACCTCTTAAACAGTTTGCGAAGCTCATCATCAACGAGAGGAGAGAAGAACTCAGAATCGACCAGTTCTAACTCGGCAGGAAGCTTGGGAAAGGCAGATTTGGCAATGTGTACATGGCCCAACATCGAAAGAACAAACTATCTATCGCTATCAAGATGGTTAACAAAAGGCAGTTGAAATAGTCCGGTATGGAGGGGCAGCTGAGTGAAGAGATTAAGGTTCAGATGTTTATGCACCACCCAAATATCCTGAAAATGTATGGATATTTCTCCGATGACGCCAACATCTATATGTTGCTGGAATTGGGAACAGGGTGTCTCTTCCACTAACTACGCGAAAAGGTAATTTTAATACTAATAAAAAACTAAACTTTTTTTGATCAAGTATGATATATCATTTTTTGACAAACGGAATAGAAAGCATTAAGCGAACAAATAACGGCCTTCTACATTAAACAAGTGATTGAAGCACTCAAATATATGCATTCTGAACACATCATTCACCGAGACATCAAGCCCTAAAATATATTAATCAACGACGGAGTACTCAAACTATCTGATTTCGGTTGGTCCACCTACTCGCCCTCGCACAAGAGACAAACTTTCTGTGGCACCCTCGACTACGTCCCGCCTGAAATCGTCGAAGGAGATTTTTATGACGAAAAAGTCGATATTTGGAGTCTTGGTGTTTTGTGCTACTAACTAGCAACGGGCAAGGCACCGTTCGAAGTTAGCAACGACCAACAACGCACTTACCACAAGATTCTGTCGGTGGAGATCACCTTCCCAAGCCATCTCTCAACAGAATTGTGCGACTTGATTTCGAAGATCCTGATGCGGGACCCCACTGAAAGGCTGAAACTATCCGAGATTGAGAAACATCCTTGGTTTATGAAGTACAACACTGTCGGAAGGAAAATATCTAAATAGATATGGGAATCCTGGGATTCGTTCAAGTGATTTACAGCATAATTTATAGAGGAGAGTTTACAAAAAATGCATATTATTCAATATACCATTTGGAATATATAAAAAACATTCAATTTCATAACCAATAATAATGTCAATGAGGTCTATCCAATGATGAATATGTGGAGTCTGTCTATAATTATTTTTATTCCTAAATTTGGTGCAAGTAGTAGCTCCTTTTTTGAAATGATGTTTTTTTGTAATGAAATTTGCTAAAAACCTTTAAACCTATCTCTATGTATATTTTAAATATATGAATAAACTTTGATTTAATATATTAAAATACAAATTATACATACATACATAGATAAATATATTATTATTATACAAATAATATGAATACCAAATATATGTATATATAAGGAAGTGGAAAATGTTAAACAAAACAATAAAAAAAACAAAGTAACAAATTGAGAACCAACAAATAATGACGATTTCAAAAAATACTAAAAAATAATTTCATCAAATTAACAAAACATGCATCAGCCACCGAAACCATAAAGGGTTCTGCCTTGTCTCTTGAGGGCGTACACCACATCCATAGCAGTCACAGTCTTTCTTCTGGCGTGCTCGGTGTAGGTGACGGCATCTCTCACAATGTTCTCGAGGAAGCTCTTGAGAACTTGTCTGGAGTCATCATAAATGAAAGATGAGATTCTCTTGACACCTCCTCTCCTGGCCAATCTTCTGATGGCTGGCTTGGTGATGCCCTCAATGGAAGCTTTGTTGTTCTTCTTGGGGTTTCTCTTGATGCCGACCTTTCCAGCACCTCCTTTACCGACTCCCTTTCCTCCTTTGCCTTGTCCAGCGGGTCCCATTGTGTATTTATTTTTGGGGGGTATTTAAGTTTTTTGTTTTAATTTAAATTAATACCAAAATCTATAGGGTGGATGTTTTGACTTTAAATATAGAAGAATAGAGTATCAAATAACCCAACTTGTGAAGATTCTTATTTTTGATTGGTGGATTTTAAATAGCCAATCAAAAATCAATATTCTGATTGGTTAGGATTTTTTAAATAAAGTAAATACACATTTATATATATAATATATTGGTTTATTATTAAAATAACAATACACAATTAATAGTTTTTGCTTTTTAAAACACGATCTCTCCTTCAATTTAATAATCATAATCACTTTTAATAAATTAAACATTACTAATAAATTTTCATATCAAAATGGCCAGAACCAAACAAACTGCTAGAAAATCAACTGCTCAAAAGGTCCCAAGAAAACAACTTGTGGCCCAGAAGATCGCCAGAAAGTCTGCTCCCGTCAACAGCGGAGTCAAGAAACCCCACAGATTCAGACCCGGAACAGTTGCCCTCAGAGAAATCAGAAAATACCAAAAGTCCACTGACCTCCTCATCAGAAAGCTCCCCTTCCAGAGACTTGTCAGAGAACTCGCTCACGAATTCAAACAGGAGCTGAGATTCCAGTCATCAGCCGTGTTGGCTCTCCAAGAAGCTGCCGAAGCCTACCTCGTTTCCTTGTTCGAGGACACCAACCTGTGCGCCATCCACGCCAGGAGAGTGACCATCATGACCAGAGATCTCCAACTCGCCAGGAGAATCAGAGGTGACAGATTCTGAGAAAGGGGAATTATTTTTTGATATGTGTTTCCTTTTTTTTTTAATTCATCAAAAAAATGAATAGCAATATGAATTTTGTTTCTAATTTTGTTTTGTTTTTTTATTTCTTATACTAGTCTAAATAAATTCCAATATATCGATGTTAGTTAATTATTAGTTGGTAATATATATAATACAAAAAAAAAAAAAAGCGCGGTCTTTTTTAGATTTTAATTAATTTTTCTATATATTTGTTATTAGTTCTACATAATAAACTAGATTTTGATTTGAATTTTTAAAGAAAATCCTCCTCATCGACATATGCGAGATTTAATTGACTTAGTCTGTCGGCGGAAAGATAATTTTCTTGAGATCGCCAATCATATTTTTTTATTATGGTTATAGAGATTATCATTTTTAAAAATACATCAGATAAACGCATATGTAGATAACATGCGATATCTATATCCTATATACAGCTATATAATTTGTATATTTAATATTTAATATTTAATATAATCTAATACTTTTATATTGATTAATATTTTTTTTGAATTTAGATATATATATCTATTTAAAAAAGCATAATAAAAAACTATATACAAAAAACAAACCAAAAATAAAATTATAAACAAAGCAAGGACAAGAAACAGATGATCCCGAACGTTGATGACTCGAAGTTATCCATCCTAACAACCCCAACAAAGAAACTCAAGTCGCCCAGACCTTCCGACAAGAATGCACCTGTCGAGCCTCCCCCGTTGGAATAGTTGAATGTTGAGGCACCATAAGATACAAAAGTCAAAACACCCAAACAACAACGCGCCAAAAAACGAACAAGAAACCGGTCACCTTCTTCCGAAAAAAACGTCGTGGCAATCCCAACAATAATCCCAATTAACTCAGTCACCGGCATTCAAATAATAGAATAATATGAATGGGACGAGTTACATCTGATTATTATTATCCCGCATAGCAAATGGATTAGTGATGCATTTTAATAGGAGTTTATACTAACCAAAATCCCCTCAGTCAAAATCAAAATCAGCTGTTTAGGGAGTGTAGGCTCCAAATAGAATCGAAGCTTGTCCATCGAATATCGATTGATTAGATGCGAAACTTCAGCTTCTGTTTCTAAATAGCTGAATGGCACTACCAAAAATACAAATAATTGTAATAATAACGGCACTTAGAACCACACAATAGCTGCCGAATAACAAGCACCACAAACGGTAGGGGAAAGCGAAAATCACAATAACCCTTAGGTTGCCACCAGAGGCAAGCTGTATTGGGTGAGTAACCAGACGGAATCCCGTATTATCAAAAAAACATCAAAATTCCTTAACCCTGATTAGTGGAAACAACTCATGAAAATGGTAGTGAAGGATGTGCAGTCCGACCTCTTCGTCGATCTCTATATGGAATACGTTGTGCCAAAGCTCAGTTCTGTCATTCCCGGTCTGAATGGACTTGTCAACCAAGGGAATACTTGCTACATGAATTCCTATCTACAGATGCTCTACCATATTCCAGCTTTACGTCAGACAGTGCTTGCCTTGGACACTGTTGACAGGCAAGAAAAATTTCCTGGTACCCTCCAGTTTTTATTCTTCAAACTTTCACACGATAGTAAGGCAGTCCCGACCCTCGAATTAAGTAAGTCTTATGGGTGGTCCCGTAGGGAAGCAGGAGTCCAGCAGGATGTCCAATAGTTCTGTTACCTATTTTTCTAAGCTTTGGAAAAGAAGATAAATGAAGATTAAAAACACTACAACGCTCTGAACCGCCTGTTCGAAGGCACACTAACCCATTTTATCGAGTGTGTCGATATCATATACAGATCTTAAAGACAATAAAGATTCTTTGATCTGCAGCTGAGTACTAAGAACTTTGAGAACCTTGAATCCTCAATTGCCCAATAATATATGGGTTATGAATTGTTGTAAGGAGACAACATGTACGACACCGAAATCTATGGCAAACAGCAAGCGAAAAAAGGAGTATCCATATCCAAGGTACCTCCTGTGCTTCTTATCCAACTTAAAAGGTTTGAATATGATTACCAGTCTGACTAAAACGTTAAGATACTCGATAGGTACACTTACCCAGACACTTTAGATATGGGAAAGTTTACAAAGTCGAGCAACGATTCCAACATTTATGATCTGTATGCAGTTCTTGTTCATGAAGGGCGAAAAGCCAACTCTGGTCATTATTACGCCTACCTCAAAGTAAATAAGAAGTGGTATAAATTCAACGATTAATGCGTATAAGAAGCAACTCGCGAATAAGTCTTTGAAAAAAACTTCGGAGGAACCTACACAGTGAAGCACATTGACCCAAAACAACTGACCTTCAAAGACGAAACAGTAAATGTACAATCCACTGCCTATATGTTGGTGTACACAAACGTTAACTGGCAGGATCATATCTTTATGAACAATGGACCACCTGACGAATATCCTGAATGGGTGATGTAATAATACAAAAGAAGACACTAGGAAGAACGCGACAAAAAACTCAAACACGATTATATTTAATTCAAACTTACCGAGTGGAGGTTGATTGAAGGCATGCCATGCTTCTCGAATGGACTGTTGTTTCAGACCGATCTCAACTCGGGTGAAAACGCAAGTCCTTATTTTGCGAAAACAGTCGAATAACATATTAAAAAAGACGAACTTATCAAGGATTATGCCTAATTCTTGCTGACTAGAGTAACAAATATGAAAAATGGTTTCGCAAAGGAAGCAGAAGATATTGGAATCTGGCTTCATTACCTTTCTATCGGACACAAAGAAGGACTGATGAGCCTGTATTTAAAAGGAGAAGACACTCCTATAGGTGAAGTCTTCAAATAAGTTTCCCAAGCCACAGTCATAATATTCAAGAAATCTAAGTCTAAGACAATCGTGTATAATGATGCAATTTAATCGTACGAACTCATTTCTAATCCAGAAAACTTATCATTTGCCCATCCTCCTCCACTGATGCAATCTTTATAAACTTACAATAATACTTGGGTCATCATCATTAAACTCTTTGAAACGAAACTGAACGGAACCATATCTTTCAATATTGACGACTACCTTTATCTCGAGGGCAAGTCGGTGCAATACAAGTAGCTCCTCGAAGTAGTGACTAAAAAGTATTAAATCGACGTGGAAAACTACAAATATCAATATTACCTTGAAGTCTACGGAACAAAGTTCGACCTCCAAATTATCGATCCTGAAAATTTCATAGTAAATGATACCCAGAAAAACAAAATGATAATTATGGTGGTCTAGAAGATACTTCTCAGCCAATAAAATGCGGGGGATGGTTTGCTTGATTTATATAAAGAAAACTCTTAAAAGGTGTTCGTGGAGTTTCGATCAGAAGACAAGTAAATCCAAAGCAGCCACTACCTTTCTGAGCACTCGACGCTTTACGATATCCGTTACTTCATATTTAATACAATATTACCTGAGGAACTTCGCGTGTCTTACACATCCTATTGTTATATAGTATTGAAGCACAAGCAATCGAAATCTGGGAAACATATGGAAAGCAATAGCCAATAAGAAAATAAGGAAAATGGAAATGGAGTTATGAATGGCGAAAGCGGAGGAAAGACTTTACTTGACCTTATAAAGTATGATAATACCATAGTTTTTGGAAAATCGGATATTCCTGTTGACGACAGGGGAGAGAACTTTGTACTGAAGACTTGTTATCGATCGAGAAACTTCGCAAGGTCTGAAGAAGTCTGTATGGTGGTGGTCAAGGCACTCACAACAAAAGACGTGTTATAAAGATTAAAAAATGTCGAAGCTGTCAAAAAAGCTATGAATGAAGATGGGAACGAAGTGCAGACTCTTCGAATGCTGGCGTTGGATACAAGCGGAGAGAAATTATTTAAGTAACTCAAACTTGAATAACCACTTTATCTCCAAATTTGCAAGTTGAATTGCTGTCTTTTTGTAGAATGGGATTTTACATTCGACAATATTAATGAACCCACCCAATTGGAAGGTACTCAAAACATCAACGGAGCAAATCCGAACGTAAACAATGGAGTGCACAGGTGCCAAATCCAAGTCTCCAACAAAACTCGCAACGGAGCCTACTTAGCTCATCCTTTCTTAATCAAGCTTGATAAATCCAAGTTTACTGGAATCCAGTTACGATAAATCATTGTGCAGAGCTGTAGAAATATGTAGTTTGCTTTTGACTAAAAGATTCATCAAGTAAACGAAGCAAAACTTAAGGTTACCATATATCCTAAAGACTCCAAGAAAGGGACTTTACTAGATTAAAGCGTGACTGACACACTCAAAGATATGTTTCCCAACAAACTCATCATGTGTGTGGAGGTAGTCCACCAAAATATTGGCAGTGCTTATCAAGCCATGAAAATCGATGTTTGATTTTAGTTAATACTCTAAAAATTTAGAAAAAGATGTATGTGTTTTAATTGTTCTGAAATTTTCTTAAGTCGAAATTTTGACGAGGATAACTTTAATCATTCCTTATTTATTTTTTTAATATCATTTTTGTTGGTATTTCAGAAAGGTATAGCTAAATTATCTGATAGAATTGTAATAAATGAGCATCAAGGAGGAGACGTCTGCGCTTTGAATGGTTCAGTGACGATTTTAGTGCATATTCTATTTACTTGTGAGGCTGTGTAATTCGTACCCAGTCCCTCCGCTACGCATCGGTTAAACTTGAAGTTAACAAACTACATCTGCTGCATGAACAGACTCATGTCAGTCTCCTCGCGGGTAACGCATTCCCTGAAGTTCTCCAGATTAGGCTCCCGAAGGCATTTTTTAACTGCGAGTTTGCTGCGTGCATATCTAGGTTGTACCACCTGCTTCATGACCAGCATCCAGAATTCCCTATCAGTACCTTCGATCATCAGGATTAATTTTGAAATAATTTTATCTTTTGTTGTTTTTCTTTTTTTCAATAACTTTTTCAAAAAAAAGTATTTATGTGTTTTTAAATAAATAAGATTTAATATATATATTTAGATGTTTCCTTTGATTTTTTCAAAGTCATTTGAGTTGTTATTTTCGCAGATTCACCTGCTATTTGAGCATGAATACTTTTGCTTCTTCTTCTCTTAGAGTTTCAGCCTGATGGGATAACTCGTCGATCTGAGATTTCTGTGCTTCTTCGAGGGCTTGGATTTCTTTCACTGCATCTTTACTCTTCTTCTTCAATTCATCCAGCCTCGTTCTCAAGGCCCCTACAGTCTCTCTGACTTTATTCTTCTCGTATTCAAAGTTGAGAACCTTCCGAAAGTTTTAATGTACTTCTCCCAATTTATCGCATTTCTCCACCAAATCTTGTATTTCGATTTTCCTCTCTAAATCTTTGATGATGACGCTATTGTTGCGGATGGTTGTCCTGAGATACTCATCCTCGGCCATGACTGACCTCGAGAGCGAAGCGTCCTGAGGGGGGTTTCGGAGCGTCGCAATCAGTTGATTGATATTATTGAGCTCTGCGTTAAACTATTGCTATTATTTGCGTAGCTTATATTATTTGACAAGAAGCAGATTGACTTTGTTCTGCTGGATGCAAAATTTGTCCTGGGCTTCCCGCACTTCGTCACTGATGTTCTAGTTCTACATATTAAGTTTCTATCGATCTATATGTATTTATATGTGTATATCTATCTATCTATATATATATTATTTTCCTATTTACTTTTTGAGAATTAATATATATTTTTAATACGTATGAGTAATAAAAATATTGAATCCATAAAGTAAAATTTTTAAAAAAAATAATTTTTATGATTTAATCTTGAATATTTTAACTAAATTATTACATGTATTTAAAAATATATCATCAAGACAAAAAAGAGGATGTTAACGCTTCCCGTTAAGGGAGGGAGTCAATTTACCCATCATGGGAAACTAGTGGGAGAGGGGTGGTCCTTGTGTGGAGGAGATGGGACGGCATCAGAAAATATCTTAGGGATGATGAAGATTGAGGGGTTGATCTATTTTTTTTTTTATGCATATATCTTTACGAAAACATACAACAAGGAGAAAACCAATTAAAGCTTGACTTGATCGCAACCTACGATTGGTGGGAGAAAAAATCGGAAATTATGAAGAAAAAAAAAAAAAAAAAATCGAAAAAAAACAGTAGAGAATAGATTCAGTGGGAACAGCAGTTGGATGTTCGAAAAGCTGAGAAAGACTACTAAGTACGACTAGTATGAACGGAGGGATGGAGGAATTAGGGCAAAATGGCAACCTTTTCCATCTAGATACTACATTGATAAAAAGAAGATTCAACCTGCCTGCAAACATGCAAACTAAGGAAAAACTGGGACCTAGGACGAATCAGTGACAAACTGTTTCTGTTGGCAAATGCTGTAAGGACAGAATGTGCTCGAAGTGAGACATGTTGGCAGGGTCACTTCAAGAACCTAAAGACAGATTGCTCTGTTTGTAGTTCCATAGAGTCCTAGGTCTTTGAAGGCTATGATTAGAATATTCTTGTCGAGGAATATCGCTTCTTTACATAGGCTCCTACGATTACTACTGCCATCACCACCACGAAACAAATTGCAGCAATTACGATCGGGGGGGATTAATTTTGAGGTCCATT
>JAHDVE020005466.1:0-139455 GCA_022606495.2 Halesus radiatus | reverse complement strand
AATAATAATAATTCTTTCTTGAATAAACAATCAATTTAAAATTTATTATATAAATTGGTGACATCAATTTTTTTTAAATGGGTATAGGTTACACTTTCAATGATTTTCAATTAATTGTATAAAATTCCTTGTTTATTGCTTCGGCAATAAAATACATAGGTAGATGGTAGATATCTCAAAAGAACAATAACCCTGGTCAGATTGACCAAACAAAAAATTCTGAAAAATACATAAACGCACAAATTCAAGGCACCAATGATTACCAACTTACTTGCCCTTGATGGATGGTTTGCAAAATTATGCCAATACTAATACTCCATTGTAGAGGTTCAAAAGGATGCTAATGAGGATTCTTCACTTAACTACTCATCAGTAATATGTTCACAAGTGGTTAAAATACTGGCTTCTGACACATGTTAGTTGGCCACTGGACAGATGATCTAGGAATTTGGGTGCGTCTAAAAAAAACATGGGTACATAACTTCTTATGCTAGCGGGTTAGATTCAGGCCAATGTCATGCGTCGTGCCTTATTACTTATTACCAATGAACTGGTCTGCGAAGGTCATGGAAATATTAACATTACATTCATGTTTGAGCGACGTTCCGCAGAAAGAAGAAGATGTTATGAAATAACGTGTAGTTAAAAAATGACCAGACACCTTTTACAAAGATGCAGATATTTGAAAACTTAGGTGATATAAGAATAAGACATTCGCTACTGCAATATGAAACTATTCCAAACAAAACGTTGACTTACAAACTAGAAAATATATTTTTAAAGGTTTTAACCTTTTTGGTTATCTTTTTCAAAAAAACTTGCACTGATAAAGTGTCATAGGTTATAATACTACTTATCTGAGGTTACTCTGAATAACAACTTTGTTCACGAGAAGAAAATGGCCATAATCATAGATATTTTATAGTTAAAACGCTCTACAAAAAATTGCTTATCTTTAGTAGAGTTTTTTTTTACTTTATTTGTGAACTTTTACTACGGAATAACGCTAACACAATAATAACAATAATGATAATGCTTTATTCATAGTGTTTTCAGGCGTACATTGTTGTTGTTGTGTATGTTTTTGATGTTGTAACAAAACTTATCGAATTGTTTCGCTACCGCTCTTTACCGAAACGTGTCATACATCATTCTACCCAAATAAGGCTTGGTTTATAGGTTTTATTTATTTTAACATCGTTTTTCCTGTTGGCACCATGCTTCAATACTGAGAATTTGATAGGATAAAGATTCACATATCCTCGAGCCATTTCCAAAGTCGCAAATCTGCAAAAAAATTACATCGAGTTATTGAGGTTTGAAGTCTCTAAACTGGCACCAAAAACCGAGTTATACTGTTGCCAAATCAGCTTCATATGATTTTAACATGAACCGATTTTTGCTACCTGTTCAAAAACCTCAAACATTAGTATCTCGAAATGATACTTTTGCGGATTTGCGACTTTGACATTGGGCCGACGATGTAATCTCCTAAAGAAATGCATCGTAATTAAAATTACATGAATAAACGGAAAATCCAACATTGATCTAATTTTCACGAATATTGAGTTTAGTATCATGTTGGAAAAAAGAAATAAGATTGGTTTAGAGTATGTAAAGTTAAAAAGTAATAAAATATTAAGTATTAACTGCCATCTGAAACATCGCTTCTGTGGTTTGTTGTTGTTTGATATATGAACAGTGTATTGAGTAATTAAATTAATTACAAGATAACGGAGAGTACCATTTTCATTTAACGATGCTAAAGAACAAATTCAAAGAGAGGGAAAGAGTTAGAGGTAGATTTTTAATTTTTTTGTATTATGGTCATCTGCCAATCCTGGCATTTGTATAATAGTAAATGTGACATTGCCAGTAAAACTGTACCTACTATTTTTTGTATTTATTTTACTGACTTTAAAAAATTTGTTATCTATTTTTGAGTTTTTCTGATGGTATTGTAGTTTTATAGTTATGATTACTGATTTCTTTCCAAAGTTGGCGAAAAAATTTAAACAAAAATGACACGAATTTTAGCAACTAATACATTTTTTATCATATGAACAATGTACGATGCACAATCGTGCATAGTAGAAAATAAAATACCACAATGACTAATGCCGTGGGAGAGCTAATTTAAATTGATAGATGGACGAATATCACAAATGATTTATTCAGTTTATTATATGCCAAATAATAATCATTCAACTTCATGCACAACTACTCCAATGATGAATGCTTTAAATAAAAAAACAGCTGGGCAGTAGGCAGATAAGGCAGATATGAATAATCTCATACCAGCCCATACCCGCCACCATACGAAGCTAGTTTTCGCTTTTAATAATATGAAAATAACAAATCACTCTCAGCGATGTTATTTCGACCCACTTCTTCAACATTCGAAAGGCTTTCTCATGTAATTGCTTTTTTTTCTCTGTGGTTTCTAAGACGGGACGTACATACATTGTCATGCATTTAAACAATCGGTTAGAAAGAACCAAAGACTCATTACCAATTTTTATGGCTGACCTTAATGTCTATGGTGCTCTGACTGCTTAGTGGTTCGCACACTTTGTATAACACTGTATGACACTGTATGACGGCCTACGTAGCACAGTTTTAAAAGCTCCTTGGCTTAGAACACAAAGATATCATTTTCAACAATCTATTTGAATAAATAAGAAATCTATCATTTTGCACGTAATATACATTATGTTTTGCAATTATCTAAAATGAGAACTCTTTGCACCACGTTTCAAAATACAAAATACTCTACGAATAGCTCTGGCCAAAAACGGTCGTTCAGAATCGAAACGTTACTTTTAATGTCTTAAGTCAAATTTATCCATTTTATATTTTACATTCAGATTTCGAGAGACTATTCAACTACTTTCCATCTTCTTCCGTTTTCAGAACTCTTTTGAATCTCACAATCTTCTCCAAATTTGAAAGTTCCATGGATTATTCGGTATCACTACGGTAAATTAAAAGAAATTTCATGTTATTATTTTCAAATTCCGAACATAATCCTATTATAGATCGGGAGGCATTATCTGGTTCTTTTTAAAGAAAAATCCTTATCTTCTTCCTTAGGCTTAAAGTCTTCTTGCTTAACTGCGGAATTCCGGAGAGACATAGTAAAAAAAATCCTAAACCGATTGTTGAGAGATTATGAGAAAACACACATGGATTAAATATCTTCAAGTGACACAAGGTTTTAAACAAAAACTGTTTAAAACTATTACATTATATTATGATCCATTTTAATCAATTTATATTTCATTTATAAATAGCATAAATACGCCATTTACCGAAAAATTATGTTTTGTAAAAAGGTACCTACATCCCTAGAAAGTAATTACCTTTTCATTCTGTCACTGCATCTAAAAGTGACATTTGCCGCCGTGGTATATCTATGTGGCCGCCTCCCATTGTGCATTGTTTGTAACATTGTTAACTTATTATTAACTTACTTAATAATGATTTTTTTTCTTAAAACTACGCAAATATTCAGAATTTTAAATAATGAAAGCTGATAGCTGTCATCCGATAGAACCGGAACCGCAGTTAAGCAAGAAGTCGTGAAGTTTCAGGAAAGGCATAAGAAATTTTTGACAAAAAAAAAACAGAATAGGGCTCCAGATTCCAAACTACTCTAAACGCAAGAACGTTACACTACAGTGTTGACCAATTTTCATAGTTTAAAGTAAGCTGTAGTTTACGGTGCTTCCAACAACAATTAAAATAACGTAGAATACTTTGAAAAAGCTTTCATAAAAACGTATTTTAATGGTTTAGCTATTTGTGTCATAAGTAAGTGGAACCACAACTGACACTTCAAATTAAATCAACAACGGGACTTGCTTTGGAAGATACGTAGTTTTTACTCAACATACTAATTACGAGCACATTATGGGTTTATCTTGATCTGCCAGAATAATGCGTACCAAAGAATGGCTTCCATATTTTAATCAAAGAAACATTATTCATATCTAATCAATATTAATTTCTTTTCATTACAGTGGCTACTCTTCGCATTTTAAAACTCAGACTAATGCTATTATTTATGAGGTTATTAATTTAGAAAATAATGAATTAAACGCTTGCGTTAAATTTTTGCGGTGATTTCATAAAATTTAATGAATGCAAGAAAATTGCTCGTTTCTTTTATCCAAAAACCGAAATCGTTGCATAATGTATTCAATAACAATTCAATGGTGTCTGGGTCCCCCCCAGGTGTCGTGCGTTCAATTCCTCAGTTGGCTTAGTCCTCCATCACGACACAATCAACGTCTTTCGCTTCCTGTGATGGTAGTAGGAATTTTTTTTGTTTGTTTATTAAGTTAAAAGAAATATATAATTATTTCAGTTTCTTAACTTAAATACATACATATTATATCAATTAACTGCATACATACGTATTATTCTTGACCTATTTTAATACATCATATTACATTATAGTATTTACGAGTATATACCTTTAATATTATTTCTATATTACATATTATTCGTTTTACAAATTGTTATTTTGCTCACTTATTTTGAGTTTGAGCAGTATTTTTTTTAAATATTCTTATTTGATTCTCCGTTTTCTGGCTATCGAAAGGGAGATTGTATAAATATATATATATACCCTTATGGCCTATGTTTCTTTTACCACTCTCAGTCTTTACTGTATTCGTGTACAATTTATTATGTTGTCTTGTGTAGTGTTCGTGTACTTGTGATGTTTTATAAATGCTGTGTTCGAAGTCTATTTTTTATTTTCTATATTATTTGGCCTATATTATATTCGTACAGTTTTTTGATTTTCAGCAAGTTCATTTCTTGGTTTAGCTTTTTGTGGGGGTGTCTGGGTTATATTTGAAAAGTTTTTTATAACTTTATTCTGTATTATTTGTAATTCGTTCTAGTATGTAATGTGTGCGTTTCCCCATATTTCTATTAGGTAATTGTCAGGTTATTCATAACCAGGGAATTATTGTCTTCCTTCAAAAAAAAAATAAAACAAATAGTTTTTTTTATTGAAAATATTAAAATTAGATTGATAAAAATAGAACATAACTTCACAAAACAAATTAAAACGCGATCACGCTATTACGCTCATCTGTGGATAGTTTTTGTACCCGACAAATTAAGTAAGTCGATTGTTTTATATTCATAATAAATAGATTTAACAATATTTCAAGACAGATGTTGTTAGATAGTCGAGCGGTTCGAAACGTCGGGTTCCAACTACGGCGTCCAATTCAATCTTCTGTCAGCTCAGTCCTCTGTCATTGGTCAAAAAACATTTATGGTAGTTAAATGAATTCAAATACAGCAAAGTTTTTCGTAACACGGGAATGTTAAAAAAAACTATGTTCCACGTGAAATCTCATATCACAACAGTCTTTACAGATAATTGCGCATTAATAATGTTCCATATGTACAGGAAGTAGAAAGCCATATTATGCTCGTTAATTGATTCGATCATGAATAGTCATTATTGACGAGAACACCTTCAGAGTAAATTCCACTTAGATCTCTAGCAAGATTGGTGGAGAAGAATCTACGAGGTGCATGGGGGCATAACGGACATGATAAGAGATGGACACCTACTAAGTATAAGTTACTAATTAATCACGAAAATACTTACTGAAAATTAAGACGGAAAGATTCTCACATGGAGATTTTGGAAAGTATCTAATCGGGGAAGAATTAGCAGAACGCCGGTCAAAACAACTGGCATTTAGAGTTTGAGTTACCCGTGGAACGCTAATGCGCCTTATGGTTAAACAAAGCGTGATACGCGCTCAAAGATGGCGCTTATTAAAATATTTTGGAAAAAAGCGCTTTTAGCACTTAATGCTTTTAAATATTGAGACGAATACATTCGAAATATGAATTATAATAAATTGCTATTACAAATTTTAAGCTTGAGTCCGTTAAGAAACTTATAAAAATACTGTATAATATGTGAGTTTTTCAGTGATGTATTATATTTTTATAAGTTTCTTGGAGGCCTTGTTCCAAATTTAGAGTAAAAATTTATTCCATTTCATTTTCCGTGTGTACACCCGCCAACAAACATTTTATATCAATATTTAAAAGTGTTTCATGCTAAACGCGATTTTTTTTTCAAAACATTTACATTGGCGCCATCTGTGAGTGCGTATTACATTTCGTTTAGCCTTAATTCACCTACGCCAACGCGCACTATGGAACAAATTCGGAATGGTCACGTTCTGGAGGGGTTTTTAACCTTAAATATGTTTGCGCGATACTAAAATAAACTTTATTCAATTGGAAAATGAATAATACTACGTCAAAAATTGTATCGCAACTCTTTTGTCACACCCTCGTGCGTGTCAGCTGAAAAAAGAATTAATATCCTATCACTGCGGAAAATGTTTTCACTTTTCATAGTCATATTACTCTGCTTATTTACAGAAAATTTTCATGTTAATTTATTTTTCTTGTAAAGGGCACTTATTTAACTTGATGAAAAAAAGAATTCAGTTTTGTAGTAACATGGGAAAAAAAACATTTCTCTAAATATACGAATATGAAACCATTCTGGAGAAACTAATTATTATATATAGATACAGCTTTTATAAATACGTAAACACATTATCTGGTAAGGTGGTACCATTTACAAAAACATTATTTTGCTATTACCAAGTCAGTAATTACGAAATTACACTCAGCTGGCGGACGGCGCAGTAAACGCGGATAACGCTCTCATGCTTAGAGATTTCTCGCCCCAAAATACCGGATCAAGAACTGGGATTTTCGAACAATGGCTTTAGATTGATTATATTATAACGTTGAAACATGAAACTAACGAAGCAAATATTTTATTTCCTCGCTCTTATATATATATTTTTTGTATGTGATGCCGCTTACAAGTTTCAACTGTACAGAGAGAGTAGAACTAGATCATTCCGATGGGGCAATTATTGTGAGGCCAAGGGAAGTCAGAGAGAAAGAGGAGAAAAGAAAGTAAATTAAAACGACGTCTAGATGCTTTATTCAGAAAGCTTGTTGTCATTTTCATTGATCTCGAAGGGTCTACGATAAATACAAATATGTGAGTCATCCATGTCTTAATTTAAAATACGAAAGGTTAACCATTCCATTAATCTGAGAGAGAGAGAGAGAGAGAGCGAGTGTTCCCTAAATAAAACACCAAAAGTTAAACATTTTAAGTGAATTGTTAAAAATAAATGATAGCGAGTTATAAATCTACTTATATAAATTGAAAGATTTCTTTTGGAGGATGTAAACTAATTATTGGTATACTCGTCCCAGTTCTAAATGCAAATTTATAAGACCTTAACTTAATTAACCATTGAGAAAAGGGTTGTTTTTTTTGTCAGATCGGACCCAACGAATTTAAGTTCTTATCAAAATATCAGGTTGCATGGATGAATTAAATTTTAAATTCATATTAATGGTTTTTTGTACTGAAATACAAAATATCGTGAGAAATACTTAATTATGCCAAATCATTCAAACATACCTAACTAACACAAAGTAGTAATAATTAAAATATATTGTAATTAATTGATACAATAAAACTTTGTTGTAATCACTTTTTATGTTTAAAGTCGACCGGTTTATGTTGATATGATGAGTCCATTATTAAAAATAAAAAATACCTATCTTACAGCCCCATTTTAAATATGTTTTCTATCGCCCCTTCCTCAATCTCTATCTCTTTCTCCACTCTTTACTAATCGCTTCTCACGCCACTATTCCCACTATGAAACCTAATATATATATATGTTCTGCCATAATTTTGTAATATTGTTTAGTATGTAATTGCCATGGTGACAGAACGGTTGTTCCGCAACCGTCGGCGTTTAAAACAAAAAGTGGTTATACAAAGCTTTATTGGTTCATTTAATTATGATGGATAACCAAAAAGTGCAAAAAATGCAGTACTATACAATATATTATATTTAGTTTTTTTTTCCTTCATATGTAATTCATTATTATTAATTGTTTTTGTGTTTAATTCGTAGAACTCCAGTTATTTTTTTTTAAATGTAATGTAAATCTAATTTAATAATATACAAATAATTGCAGAACTTAATAATAATATTGTTAAATTCGATTTACATTAAATTTAATTTTTTTTTAATAAACGTCATTATTACTCTACACTAAACTAAAAAATACATATATACTTTAAAAACAATAAAAAAAACTCAATTTTTTTAAATTACTTCATGGATTCTTTTATATTCTTTCATTTAACATATATGTATATTAATATGAACTAACTTGTCAATTTGACTGTCCTAAAACGGGATTTGTTCCTAGTTGGACAGTCAAAGCTTACTTAAATGTTTTTGGTAAATAACGCGTTTTAAATAAATATTGTTATTATTAGTTTCCTACCTTAAAACGTATTTAGTTTAAAAGATGTATTACTTAGCTAGCCTAACACCCTGTATTTTATTATTCCGCATTTAATTTAACGTAATTATGTTTACCAATTAAAATGCGTAAACAGTATTAATTGTATTCTGTACTTATTGACCGGCTTACAGTGGTCCAAGGCGCCGGGTTTGGATCAATTCATCAGCAAACAATCTCCTCTATCGTAGTACTACATTTGTTACGGCTATAAAATTATCTGGAACTACCATTCATACACGGTGGTCATGGGGTCTTTGTTAAAAGTTTTTTGATGTTTTATCTATCAAGTATAAAACTAACGAAGCAAAGTTATTTTTAAATTATTTCTAAGTTACAATTTTTCTTAATATTAGTTTTGTCACAGACACATCAAATTCTCATGCACTATCAGGAAATTGGTTTATGGTATACGTGGTTATATCTCCTGTGAGAAAGTTACAAAAAATAATAATAAACGATGAGTTTCAAAATCGCATTAGAACTGGGTACGCGTTAATATCACGAGACAGTTTTGACAATATAAAATTTATCAAGTTATTATGTTTATTCAAGCACCGTTATTTCAATTAACCAGAACATTCGAGAATAATTTTAAAAAAAAAAATAGAACTTACCATACAAATTCTCACAAAAAAATCATCGAGCAATAAACACTCCCGGCAATAAAATTACATATGATAATGTGATTTAATTGGTGACCTGCTGATAATTTTTTAATTTTTTTTTTTATAATTTGAAAACAAAAAATTAATTAGGTTAGATGAGGTTATGATCTTCTGGTGTTGATTCAATATCAATATTTATAAATCAGCGCCTTTACGCTTTGTGCAGAAAATCGTGAAATACCCTGTTATCGGGTTTTCATTTTAAAATCAAACCACTCGTTGATATTTTTAGGATAGGCTGAAAATCTTGACATAAAATCATATTATCTCTTCGTGTAACTATTTTTTTTTTCTTAATCAATATTCGATCGATGTAATGTTTTACTAATGTGTCCTATTATTAAAAAAAAATAAACGATTTTCACGTATTTTGAACGACACAATAAATTCTTCAAAATCTTTTTATTTTTCCTTCAGCAATAATTAATGTGTTTTGTTTGTCAACACCGCAAATATCTCTAGTTTTCATAATTGAGGTCCAACCGATATACGAGTACAATTTTAGTTCACAAACCAATCGAGTACTTACCACTAAACTCTCCATTAATTCGTTTAGATTCAATATTTTCCCGTTTTAGCTGCGAGTTTCGAAGCACCGTGTACGGTTCATGTCTTTTTCCGGAAACCTTAAAATCTTACATAACCGCACCTAGATGACTATAATATTCTTATTAGATATAATTTCACAACGCAAAATGCCATTGATTTCAAGTGACTGGCGCAGAGTACAGTTTCCTGAAAACATTTCGTAATGTTGAATGCGAATGAGGTAAAAATATTTTATAATACATTTTTATCATTTTTACTCAGAATATACAACTATCGTGAAAAATATCAAAAAGAAGAACATATATCTTAATGCTTTATTTACACGTATGCATAATTTTCAAGAATTTATACATATCTCTGTGGATTAGTAGCACAGCATAATCAGATTTGCTCTTCAAATGCCTCCATTTACGCATTATTAACGATTTCTATCAACCCCCTCTTTCGAACACCCTCCAATATAATTCTCTGGCCACAGGTAACTTAAATGACCACCAATCTTGAATGGTGGGTAATTAGTTATTTGTTAATAAGGTCTTATCCCTCATAAATCCAAAGGTCATTAACGTAAAAATAACCGCTAAACATGCCCATGAAGATAAAAGAAATCAAACAATATCTTTGTAGAAATTTTATCCGGGATTAATTTTATCTTTTTCATTTTATTTTATAATACTTCCCTTTAAGTTTTACCATTCATTCAGATATGTTTCCGACATTATCAGAGCATGGCGTTTTTTAAACATAAAAAAATGTTTTCGCTGCGTGATGCTTGTTTCAGTGCTATTTATATTACTTTAAGTCTTTCAGAGCTACGTAATTTTATAGGTTCTGTTAGGCTCCGATACCTATCAAAATTACCAGATTCGTTACATGAAGATGAGATAAACATTCAGATGCCATTAACAAAAATAAAAAGAATAATGAAGGCAAATGAAGGATTTTTCATAAAATGTTTTCTTTGAAAGTATTTCCATATTTTTTTCAAAATAATTATTTGCATATTGGTTGCTTTTTTTCAACATATTTATGGGTAATAATTATTCTGCAAGCTCATTCTTTCTATACCAAGTAACTTGATTAAAATAGAGTTGAATTCAAACATCATTTCGCGGAATAAATATAGCCATCTACAACTCAAGCAGAGATAATGCAGCCAGCAATGTATCTATGTAGAATCTTTTAAATAAAGAAGAATGTCCAGGTAGGCGTTGTGTATCTGTTTTGTATGCAAATCTACAGTTTTATTCCGACCTGAAAGAATTTTCGCATACTTAACCTACAATACAAGAAGAATGTCACTATTTACAATCTGTGTATGCCAAGATCGAGTTGTTTGGCGGTCCGTCCTCTCTGCCTACCCCTGCGGGGAAACGGCGTGATGGTTAGTTAGTTAGTTAGATTTTGAAAAATCACCCTCATCCCCTTTTCCCACCCTTAAAGCTAAGATATGGTACATCTTGATGATATTTTAGATACCTGTCAAAATAAGAGGAAAATTACAGGTTAGGGGTGGGGAGTAGGAGTAAGAGTAGGAATAGGGGTAAGGCTGGGGATTATAAAAATTTACTCTTAACTATTAATAACCCCGGGCAACAATGGGTACTTCAGATAGTAACAAATAAAACAAACGAACAGATATCACGCTTCATAGATACGATTAATCGCGAGGAAAGTACGCAGCAGGGGACTGCTTTTGAATTTCTGATACTTCTTCGAATGTATTTAATGAGAGATTCCTTGAAGATTTGGTCAACATAGATACGGATGTTAACCAAATATAGAATGAATACGTGCTTTTCAGTTATTAGCTCGGCTCCTTTGAGTTGAACGACATTAATTCTATCAGAGTATTGAATCGCGAAGAAAAAATTCATTCACTAAAATTTGTTCCGCCATCGAAAAAGTCATGCTTTGTGATTAGATATTCCTCTACCTTACATGCAAATTTGATTTAACTATACTGCAAATAATTTGATTCAATGATTCAATTTGAATTATTATATTCCTATGAGTGGTATGTACTATTTGCATCGTCCTTGTGAAAGACCACCATTCGGAATCGAAACGTTGCTTGAAACGGCTGTAGCCATCTTTGGTGACTCATCTCAATTTCATTCCCTTTTTCCATACCGTTTAGTTTCAAAACATACCGTAATTGAGGTTGTCATAGTATCACTGGCTCCGGTTAGCAGGGAGGAGTTGAGACTCTTATGCGGTAACTAACCTAACCTTACAACAATGTATTAAGGTTCCGTAGTACTGGCTCTGGATAGGGGTGTTTTTTTAATGTTGCCATTTTATTTCTTTCTTCAAATGATGTAAAATAATTTTTACAGTCATATTTATTAAATTAATAATAATTACTTTGTTTGAAAGCACTGTATTTAATGCTAGGCTGATGTAAGCGTAATGAGTAAGATTAAGAAAAGGACGCTTAGATTTTTTGGGCATTTGGAGCGAATGAACGAAGAAAGGAGTGTAAGAAGAATGTATGTCGCGAATGTGGATAGAAGAAGAAGCCGGGGACGCCCGAGGAAGACATGGCACGATCAAGTGAATCAAATACTTGAGTCGGGCCATGTCAGAAGTCGGAATAATAGAAGAAAATGTATGAGACGATGTATGAATGTGAATGAAGCAAGAAGTGTATGCCAAGATCGAGTTGTTTGGCGGTCCGTCCTTTCTGCCTACCCCTGCGGGGAAACGGCGTGATGGTTGGTTAGTTAGTTAGTTATATCTACATGTTTTTGAGACCAAAGCTCCCCTCTTCAGGATAAACAATTTACCTACTAAAAATAATGACAAGTATTATAGACAAATAATAAGAAAATAAAACAAATTAATCACACAAACAAAAATTAAAAATAACTGTTGAAACTAGGTAAATAATTCATTAAAAATAATTGAAAAATAAAAAATTATTGTGAAATATTAAATAAAAAATAATAAGAATTGTATTAAAAACTTTAAAAAAGAAATTATTATTATGAATAAAATAGCAAAGCACGAAAAATAAAATAATATTAGCTATTTTTAATAAAATTTATATTAATGGTATTATAAATTTAGTTATTAATTAATATGAAAAAAAACTTATATAAAACTTTGAAAAATGTATTTGATGATTAATAAAATTGAATTGACTATTAACACTTTGTATTAACAGTTGTATTCGTATGTAATTTTTTTTAAATCCTTATATGACAAAACGATTTGCTTCCAAATTATGATTGACAAGTTCATAATAATTATTATTATTTAAACATTTTTGAAGAGGGGAGCTTTGCTCTTGAAAGATATTTAATACAGTGGTTTTAAACAAAGTAATTTTTTTATTTTTTTATTTCTTATATCATTTTCGAAATACCGTTATTTGTTTCGCCGATACCCGTTAGAATTTCAGGCACCATAACGTAACCCATTGTCTCAGTTTCTTGACACTTTGGTCATGAAAACACAAAGCGACCTCTAATATAAAGATATTCATACATACTCAAATAAATGTATTTCTGCACTGTCATTTCAGTGAACGGAACGTATTAAATCATTATATTCGTAGTATGTTTTTATACTTTTGGCCGTACACGTTGAAGTAGGGTTCACCAGGTAACTAGATATTATCTCGAATAAATCAAATTCAGTTCAATAACCGATTCATTTTATTGGAATTCGTGAACTTATTTCGAGGAGAATATTATAATATGAATCGATTTAACAAAATATTTTTATGTAATGTGATTTTTAATCGGGAAATCGTAGTGACAAAAGTAATAAACTATATACGTGCCACGAGCGGAGATGATAGTGACTTGCAACATCTGGCTTTTTCCGCTATCTACAGCGAGGCGCATGCGCTGATATGAAATGTTTGCACATTACGATGCACGCGATGTAATAACTGATTAAATACACAAATGGCACGCAAACGTATCGCATGGATCGATGAGTTTGATTGAGAATGAATTTAAAAAATCGAATCACTCAAATTTGTCTGTTAAATACCGCTCTGTTATCTAAGATTAAGATCGTATTAGTACAATGATATTTATAAGAGGTGTAATATTGTAATTAAAACATGTTTATTTAATAGTTAGAAAGTGATTCCATATTCGGTTTCATTCTGAGCGCACAGTTATGACGGGCTTCTTTGCCAATGACAATTAGGTGATACTCGTATGTTTAATGGTCGGTCTAATGGGAATTTTAACGCACGGTGCACATCCTAAACGTAATGTTTAACAACGTCTTGGTACTGGGTCCGCAAGATATGAAACATTTATTAACGGTTTATTTTATTTTTTTATTCTATACTTTGAAGGTATTTTTTTAACATCAGGAAATGATCATATTAATTAATTTATATAATAATGAAATAAAAACGTTCTAGTTGCTATTTTACAATATTTTATTACACATATTGTTAAAATATTTTTTAAACTTAAAAATTAGGGGTTTTAAAAAATAGATCTACCGATTAATGAGTGTATTTTTACAGTTGTGTTAAATTATTTTTTTCATCTTTCTTTCACTAATTGAAAGTGTTATTGAATTTCCAATCAAAATTTATTGATGCAAAATGAGTAAGTTTGTTGATTTTTCATACTATTTAATGAATGAAAAAAAAATTAATTAATAAAAGAATTGATTAATTTCACTGCACGGAACCTGGGCGTTCATTAAAAAAAATCCATGTTCATTACACACCTCACTAGACGATGTTTGTTTTGAGATAATAGCTGTTTTCACTTCATTTATATACACTTAAATGAATAGAAAAAAATCCACCAAACTATTTTAGCCACGTTAAAAGGATCCCGTTTAAAACCATTGTTAATTCAAATCCACCTAAAATATTCTTCCAAAAACAGTTTATTGTCCCAATATATTACTATCTTTTTTCTTTCGTATTTTAACAACAAATAATTCAACACATTCCATTTCCATTTAGCAGTGGCGTTCATTGAACTATAACGGTGTATGTAGTTTTTCAATTTCGCGTTTTCATGTTCAATTGTGCATTGAATATTTGAACAATGCCATTTTATTATCTCACTAAAAGGTGTCAATTATCAACGAAGGACGACTGTCACATAAAAAATATTCGCATGTTTCAGAAAAGAAAAATTATTTTCTTTAAAGGTTTGTTTTTTTTAGGTAAGCACAGCTTTTCCGCTTTTATGGACTGCACGCCACTTCCATTAAATATATTCCCCTCAAACTCACTGTACAGTATTAATATTTGAAGATAATATTAACAACTCTCAGAATGAAACATGAAATCGAAAAGACACAGAAAAGAAAAAGATAACGGTAGCAGTTGTTATTATTATATTCAATGAATAAAAATATATTACAATGGGATTTATAAGCTTCAAATAGTTCCAATAATTTGAATTAGTTTGTTGTAATTGCCGGGCCCTGTACTAGGAAGTTACGATTGATGTGCGAATCACTGAATTGCGATATGCACCATTATAATATTATGTATAAAGTATTGTGCGTATTATGCAAAGTGTTATTAGAAGCAATTATTAGAGCATGTAATGTAGGTTAACCGAAGAAGGAATAATGGCTTGATAAGAAAACACGACATGATGGAGCCGAACATGTATAGTTATGTATTCACAAGTATTAAATCTTGTTTTATTTTATAACTTATTGAAGTTTGTAAACCTCATTGTAATATTTTAATCATGGAAGAAGATAATATTAATACATCCCAAATGAACCACGAAACCGAAAAAACAACAGAAATTAAAAAGATTTCAGTCGCATCTGGGACTCGAACCCAGGACCTCTGCCTATCCGGGGTAACCGTTTAACCAACTTAGCTAATGAGATCAGTTCAATTTACGCCATTTACACCGATATCATACTTCATGTTCACTCTATCCAGATTACAATTGAGTTCTGGATGAAACTTTGCAATCATCATAAGGATAACTAACTAACCATCACGCCGTTTCCCCGCAGGGGTAGGCAGAGAGGACGGACCGCCAAACAACTCGATCTTGGCATACACTTCTTGCTTCATTCACTTTCATACAACGTCTCATACATTCTCTTCTGTTATTCCGACTTCTGACATGGCCCGACTCAAGTATTTGATTCACTTGATCGTGCCACGTCTTCCTTGGACGTCCCCGGCTTCTTCTTCCATTCACGTTCGCGTCATATATTCTCCTTAAACTCCTTTCTTCATTCATTCGCTCTACATGCCCACACCATCTAAGCGTCCCTTTCTTAATCTTGCTCACTACCATAAGGATAGCAGCCAATAATATGGGATTTATAAAAATGGAGGATAATATTAACAAATCTTGAACATGAAGTATGAAAAAACGAAAAATACCTGCACAACTTAATAATAACATTATTAAATTTGATTTACATTAAATTAAAAAAATATATGGATATTAAATTATCATGTAATCGAGACTAATTTCGATTTTTTTTGTCGAAGGGTTAGCAATTATCGCCATACTTTTATAGATATAAAAAGGAAAGCGCTCCAATATGAAAGGTAGTTGCGCCGGTAATGGTTCAAGTCGGATGGCTTTATATCTGATTTGCACAATAATATGCATCCTTATAAACCTACCCAATTGTAATCCATACCTAGTCCATCGACTTAACCCGCATCATCATTGTCCGCTGTTATTTCGTTCACTACGCATTTATTTGCACTCGCAACTCTCCAAAATATGTGCATTGTGTTTGAAACCGCCGCGATCCATTATATTGTGATCCCGCCGCAGATGAATATCGTCTCTGTTTTTTTTTTAATGTTGTATACTTATTATTTTATTTATGTGCTCAGTGTATCGACAGCCAAAGAAGGGGCTTGTGTAGAAAATAAGGATCAGGGATAAGTCTTTGGATCCCATCTTACCTTACCCTTCCTATTTTACCCCTGCATATTTGAGCAAATCAATAGTAATCATTTAAAATGTGATAAACATTAATTTATGAACCAGTGCACCCAATGGGCGAAAATTACAAGTTTACTCAACAGATAATCAAGAGGAAGGATCGTAAAGTGACGTAGAAGACGATACTGTATCTAATCGTTTTAAATCCTGCGAGGCTGGTATGAGTAGGCACAGTTCCAAAGTATAGCCAACAGAACGAAGAATGCTCTGATAATGCCAATTTCCGATTGCAAAGGCTTCCAGAAAAAAAAAAACAATTCTTCGAATTCGTGCTGAATTCAAGTTTTTAATATTCTTAACCTCCGAATAACGATTTTCCTATAAATAGATACATAATTACCTAAATCTATGAAAATAAATCCAAATTAATGTTATTATTATAAATAAATAATAAATGTAAGTCACCTTGGTTCTATAGCTCATTAATATCTGCTGTATTTACCGTATTTTGTTCTATCCTACATTGTCTATTAAACAAATATAATGGTCTCCTTGATAGCTGCGGGTATCTTTAAAATTATTTAAGTGTTACTATTATATTAAGTCCATCCTCACTGTAACAAAACTGTACTACTGTTTTTTTTTATTTCTCGGTTTGTTTAATACATGTTGATATTTTAATAATATTATTTTAATCGATATTATATAATTGGACTCTAGTATCTATATTACAAAACTGTTATGCTGTTCCAACTTTGTGTTATCTGTTTCCAACTATATATTATTCTGATTTTACGCTACATTTGTTTGATGATTGTTATTTATAGTTGTATTATATAATATTGTTGAACTAAACTCCTTCTGACGAGCTACTTACAGTGGCTTAGCGGGTACAAGTTCCCATTGTGTGTACTTAATATTATACAATAAAAAATAAATTTAAAAAAAAAACAATAAAAAATACTAGTCGCAAGTTAGCAATTGTAGAGCTTTAAGTATCACCCTCGTGAAAAACCACCATTCATAAATGAGTCGTTGCTTGAAATGGAAATAGTCGTGTTTAATGACCAGATCTGAGTAGCAATTTACTTCTCAGTCTTCCTTTACTCCATTTCTTCTCCCTCTCCATACCCTAAGGTCTTGCAACATACTCCAATTGGGGATGCCATACTCTCAATGGCTGCGGAGAGTTAGGACTTTTGAACGGTATTCACATAAAAAATAAAAGTTTTCTTTTTAAATAAAATATCTCAACCTGTCAAAGCAACAACTACGGTAGATACACAGGTGTACAATTAATTATATCATTAGCTATACTTATATACTACTAATTAACATTTCCATTGTGAAATCAATGAAACAATATCCGAATGTGAGTAGAAAGTTGGTTTATTATATTGAAAATAATTAAAGTATTCCACTGTCCTATACTAAAACTGGAACACTAATAAAACCGGAATAAACACATTACATAAATTGTTGAATGGAGCAAATGAAATCGAAACCGTTCATCGCATTGGGAAGATGTAATTATGGGTGTGTAAAAAACCGGATCGGATGAATTTAATTCGACATACCGAAGTTACTGTTGGTTCAAACAGGGCTGGGCCAACGTATCATTTTATGTATGAATGTACGATACTATTTAAACTAATTTCATTATTGTTAAAATTAGGTACCTTTTTAAAACATAAAATAGGAAGAAAGTAAATATTAGAAAATCTCCAACTTAATGTTAAGTGAGAAACGCTATTTTTATTTTTTTAGGATTTGTGTTAATTTAAACGAAATTTCAAATAAAAAATATTCATGAACGAATTAAAATGTTTTCTTCGATATCTGTTTACATTTATAAAGTGGTGAATACAAAGCAATTTTTTTTAATTTGTTTACTAATAATGACGCCACAAAGCGAATGCCAATCATTTGAAGAAATTATAAAAAATATTCAGCGATAATTTCTAATATTATTCCTGTAGACAATTGTTTTTATTTACGCCCATTATAGGCTTTTACGTGGACATATGTATTATAATAGAAAATATTAATAGAAACAAAATAATTTGACGCTTTTATCCGTAGTTAAATAGTTTCAAATAACCTACCTCTACTCGATGAAAAATACCGTACTAATAAATGCTTATACTGTAACATTGATGTGCCAAATATGTCAACAACATCGAAGTATTTGTTCCCCAGATGTTGAATCCGTCGCATAGGAGAATAATATTGTGGCGCTGAAGTTGAATTGTATACTATATTCTCCTTATTTCTGCCAGAATTAATTCAGTTCTCAAATGGGGAATTCACATCATAATAATGTATGTACATCTTACGTCTATCTCTAAACAGGAATTTTTCCAGTAAGGCAGACATCAAACAACCCTTTTTGTTCTAAAATAAAAATTAAAAAATACGTTTGCCATGACAGAGTTTCATTTCGTACATTTACACGTAATTTAGAGAAACCACAATTATGAATATTTACTATACTACCATATTGTAACTGGAGACAATTTCACTTCACCTACAAATGGAACGGCAGAAATCATTTAGAGGTTTCAGTCGTGATATTGATATAAAAATATGTAAAAGTTAATATATTTCATCTGCAATTTTTTTTTTCACATTGTTAAACATTCCCATCTGACGTCTATGTTCAAAGATTGCAATCCGTCTTATCTTATCTTGCGTCTGATATATGAGACAATCTTTTAGGCCTCTCACTTCCTAGACAGAATCATTGTATTTTAATCAGGTACGTACCAATTTTTCTCTCCTCAGCCTCACATTGTACACTAATTAGGAATACCGATCTTCAGGTATTGTATAAAGTCCCACTGACTTTGTGCAGTTGCGACTCTTTTGCGTTGTTCACATAAATAAAATAAAACAACCAAGTTGTTAAGATAAGAAAGTGAAATAATTATGTATTTTTTTAACTTAAAACCAAACAAAACAAAACAACCAAGTTGTTAAGATAAGAAAGTGAAATAATTATGTATTTTTTTAACTTAAAACCAAACAAAACAAAACAAAACAAACAAACAAACAAACAAACAAACAAACAAACAAACAAACAAACAAACAAACAAACAAACAAACAAACAAACAAACAAACAAACAAACAAACAAACAAACAAACAAACAAACAAACAAACAAACAAACAAACAAACAAACAAACAAACAAACAAACAAACAAACAAACAAAACAAAACAAACAACAAACAAACAAACAAACAAACAAACAAACAAACAAACAAACAAACAAACAAACAAACAAACAAACAAACAAACAAACAAACAAACAAACAAACAAACAAACAAACAAACAAACAAACAAACAAACAAACAAACAAACAAACAAACAAACAAACAAACAAACAAACAAACAAACAAACAAACAAACAAACAAACAAACAAACAAACAAACAAACAAACAAACAAACAAACAAACAAACAAACAAACAAACAAACAAACAAACAAACAAACAAACAAACAAACAAACAAACAAACAAACAAACAAACAAACAAACAAACAAACAAACAAACAAACAAACAAACAAACAAACAAACAAACAAACAAACAAACAATGTTAATAATGCAACAATTGGATAGCTCTACATTATTTTCAAAAAACAAATTGTTTTACGCTTTATCCGCTCTTACCCTAAATTAGTTTTATAATTTATTGTTTTTTATGAGTGACTTTACATCAATAAATTTAATGCTGAAGAATTTCTTTCGTTTTATTTTGCGATTTACTATAACGTACACAATATGTAGGAAGTTTGAAGTCGACGAGTTTGTGTGAGTTATATATTTATAATACTATCTAGGTTAATTGAGAACGATGGCGTTGATTAAATAATTCGGCTACCAATGAAATTGAACGTATTCTTAATTACCATGTCGAAACAACTTGTAATAAAAAACATTAATATGTAAGTAATAATAAATATTAAAAAAAAAACAATGTCACTTAAATATAAGAATTTAATGTACCATCTATTACAGAATTATACAAAAGAAACGCCTTATATCAAATCTACAAGAATTTTTCATCAATAAAATACACTCCACTGATAGTATAAGCAATGCTTAAAACAATTTTTTTAAGCATTGCTTAGATCCCATACACTATTTTATGCTCCTAAAGCGAGAACTTCTGTTTACCAGAACACGCCAATCAGCAGAGCGACTCAACTGCTCAACTATGCTGCATTGATCGGAGACATTTTTAATATCACAATTTTGCGACTTAACTCAAGCTACAAAATAGTTGCCCCCATGACTTTTTATACTTTACCTATCAACCTTTTACTTCTTGCATATTTGATACAGATCATCTTCAATATTTGTTAAAATCACTAATATACAAAGGTTTACTTACTTGATCTATTTGTTATTTCTAATACTTGTCTTATGTATATTTTAAACAATTTCTCATTTATAAATCTTTGTATTAGTGTACAATTGTTTTATAGAGACTATGAAAAATAAATAAATGTGATGTTTATTATAAAATTCAGTTGTTTCAATAGCTATACATGAATTATTACTCTTCGTAAATATAGAAATATATTTTATATATTTTAATAAATAATTTATTTTTATTAATAAAAAATTTTGATATTGAACTAGAGTTGAAGAAAATATTATTCTTTTATTACTTTGAAGAAACATTGTTGCTAGTGGTTTCTATGTTTGGAGATTGGATATGAGCGGGTTTTCCCTGTATTTTTTTTCCTTTATTGTTTTGTAAATATGATCTTTTCGAGAGCCATCTTTTTACGTTATCTAGTCAAGTTTGAAGACATGTTTTTTTAGACGGTTAACGTCATTCCGAAATTGAAATATTTTGGGAATTTCCTAAACACGTAATGTGCTTAAAAATATGCATGTAGTAAACATTTAACAGTATAAATAAACAAATCTGTTTTTTTTTTGCTTTTTTTTGAAAATTTATCTCATTTTAACCATATATAAGTGCAGGTAATCTTAATAAGTTTTATAATTAAATGATCAATCTAATTAACCACTTATAATGTATTTTCAAAAGGTATACTAAAATTAGGTCGATCGATTTAACTTTCCACTCGCCGATTTTTACTGGGACAGACAAAAATACAACCCTTTCTTAAAGTTAGAATATAAACAAACCAAAATTTAAGTTGCGTCTGCCCTTAACCCGAATGCGGTATGACGTCACTTTTGAATTCGCCATAACGTATTTATTCCACTACATGTACGTTATATATGGCGCAAATTAAATAATGACGTCACAGCGCTTCGTTTTCGCCTTATTCGGTACCTAAATTAATAAGGTGTGCATGTTCACTCATAATTGGCACTTTATATAATAAATTATCAATTATTCCGCGTTTTATAACACCAAAAGCATAACCGACCAAAAATAATGGTTCCATTATTTTTACCCGCCTTAAATGTTGTTATTTCTAAATTAATTCCAGCATGCAACCATACGTGTTATGAGCCGTTATGAAAACCTTTATATAATTGCGAAAAATCAGGGTACTTTTAAAGATGTATTGGGTTCCACAATTTGCAATAATCTACCGTACTAATTGCGATGACAAATAAGAATACAAAAAAACTTTTTTTTGTATACACATAATTTTTTTTCGATGCCACATAGATATGTTTAGGTGTGTGAGTATATATAATTATTATTTTTTGTCAGTGGTATGATGTTTATCATTCTATTCCATATGCCTTAAGGCGATTTTTAATTTGTATCTACTGATAAAGATCCCAGAATGTGAAGTGGTGAACATTATTATTTTCGAATGATAATAGATGTAACATTGATATCGGCAGGATGTTAACATGCCGACACTGTTATCCGCCCGCTAGCCTAATCTGGAAGTATCTTTATCGGGAGTTGAATCTGTCAGATAAGCAGCTGTTAGCGCTATCAGCAACAATCCAGATGTTTGATTTAACACTAGATTAGATTGTCCTACCTTACCCTACCAATGAAAGCGAGTAGTATATTTTACCCTCATTTTAAAATACGCTTTTTCTCCTATCTTTGATTCGTATTGTTCGTTTATGTTAATGAATATTTTTAGCACTTATAATAAGCAAATTTATTGCATAAATTTATCAAAAATATGCATAATTCACTTCTTTATTGTGTCTGAGAAGCGATCAGTAAATTTCACTCAATAGCTCCTGCCGTGCAATGAAACCTTACAATTTTTCAGTGAAAAAAACATTAAACTTACCTACAAAAAAAAGGCGCAACCTGCTATTATGAAGATAAATTCTTCACTGAAGAACGAACTCAAGGAAAGGGTATTATTAAAAAAGCTACCGAGATCGACTAGTTAGAAGTAGAACAGAATATATTTTACTTCTCCCTTCCATTCAAGTGTTAATCATTCTTACGCAAAAGTCCAAATTTTTCAAACCATCATACAGGTAATTTTATTATCTGGGATATACGAATTTTTTGTCATCATACCTACGAGCTTGTCATAATATTCTAATATAATACGAGTGCGATTCTCGACCCACGAGAGTTATCATTTGACATCTATTTCCCACGTGAATCCTAACTGCAGCAACCCTAAGTATGCAACATAACATGATACAGCTGTTATTTTTATACTCACCTACCTGTCTGTGACCTGATAAAGTTTAAAATATAGCTAGTCAAGAATAACACTTGTCCGAACATTCAAATACCGGCTCTAAGAGTTTTACGCTTTGTTTGTAACAACTTGCACTCAATATAAAAAGCCGTCGGCCTTGATAGGGCGTCATAAAAATATAAATATGATATTTAAATACAAATTCTTTCTCTCCAAATTATAATAAAATTAATCGACACGGCATTGAAAAAATATTACTTTCAATTAAGAACTACACATAAAATAATAAAAATATTTCACATAAATAATTAATGTGTATATTAAATTAATAATTACTTAATGTTCGCGTTTTTAATCTGTTCCATTTTCTTATTATTTGTCTGTAATTGTCATTATTTTTATCAGATAAATTGTTTATCCTTAAGAGGGGAACTTTGCTGATGAAACATGTAGATATTTACATATTAAATATGGTGGTTTTATACAAAGTAATTATTAATTGATAAACTAAAGTTCTTAAAAACTTAAGACAAGATTTTTGTGCATAGCGCAAAGGGTAACAATTATTTTTATAAACAATAATTATTAGTCTGAAACACTCATCCAAATTGAAAAAAACCTTTCCGAGCAAAGATAAATGTCGCCGACGGGAGTCGAACCTGCACCCTTCTGATGTCCGGTCAGATGCTCTACCGTAAATTAAAGTAATTATTATTAATTTCATAAATATGACTCCACAAAGTTATTTTACATTATTTAAAGAAAAGGTTTTTTTTTAATTATTCTTTGTCAATATTTTTTTATTTCCTTGATGATTACTCGATTCAGTCTAAAACAGTTGTTTTATTCTCTTTTAAAAGGGGAATGACGCAATGTACCAAATCGTTTTGATCCACATTTTAATAGACAGCTATTTCAAGAATGCTTCCACTTTCTATGGATAAATATATTAGGTATTGTGTGTTTTGAATCATCTTATGATTTTGCAGACTTAGGTCATAATTCGGAACTGTCTTCATATCGGATATTCGACGCAACGTGATACACTACACGATGTAGAATTGCGTAAGTAAAGTTGGTCTGCATTGAAATTATGTAAGACTTCTCCAGCCAATACAGTATTTTATGTTTTCAATCACATCGTTTCGATGTATCCTAAAAAATTACGATTATTTTATGTTTTATGAAAATTATGAATGACTGAATTTATTAATGCGTTCACAATTGCGTTACTCATTAACCACTTTAGTCCATGATTTTTATTGCAGATCCGAGAGTCTTGAAGTCGAATTACCCAAAATGAAACAACAAATAATTCACGCTTTACAAACATAGCTAAACCTAAGTTATAATTTCTTCAAAAGATTATTATTCACTTTGTGGCGTCATTATTAATAAATCAATTAAAAATTACTTTGTAATCACCACGTTATTAATATATAAATACGTTTCGAAAGCGATGCTTTCCTCAAAAAACATTTTGATAAAGTGGTGATTACATAGTAATTTTTAATTAATGTATAAACGTAATTTAACCCAACTTGTCACATTCGGACTGCTGCCTGACTGCGTAGCAAATTTAATGTATTAAACAATGCACGCTTTCTGTCTACTCTAAAATAATACCAAAAAAAAAACAATATGATATTAATATATCTATGCCTTAGTTCAATAGGAGAATAACTCAAATTTCCGGGTTTTGAGTTAATTATGAAACATGGTAAAGAAACTCTTCCTTCTCATATTTCAATTAAAAAAAATAGTCTAATTCGTCCCAATTATGTAGTCAGATAATTATTTATGGAATTGTAAAGAAATCAGCACATCCTTAGTTCAATGGAGAAACATGTCAAATGTTTCCGATTGGAACTTAAAAAATGTAGTCATTTACACCTATGATATGATAGTTTGAAAAATTACTTACATGTTGCATCTATTGTTATGTTATAGATGGACAAAATAACTTTACATCGGAGCGATGTATTTGTGAAAAATTTTCAAATCCAGTTTTCTCTAAATTATTTATTTTGAGTTAATTCCCTATTGAACTAAGAATCGATATGCTGGGTGCCTTAGCAAAATTAAAAAAAGGATTATCTTTTACCATAAATTCAATCCGTGTTTTGCATCCCACCTAAGCTCTTATGCTATCCCTTTCTAATTATACCTCTTTTATAAGTACTTCTAACTTCTCCCCAATAAGCCTTCTGATATTTCACTTGGATATATGCCACCCTCAAATGTTTCCACGCATTAAGCCAACCAGAAAATAATACTAAAAGTATGTGGAAAGTGAGTAAAATGTTAATCAATACAATCGAAGAACTTTTTTATTGATACAATCAAAACTTTATTGTTAACAATCGAGACAATAATTTGATTGCCCGAGCAATTGGGGTTTCGTGCACAATAAACTGTTTACAGCTATTCTAAATATTCATTTCCTAACAGTATTACTTTACCACATATCCATATAAATTTAAAACCTCTGAAGCCATAAAATATTTGATTTATATGTATTTATTAAGTATCAATAAAAAAGTACTGCCAAGAATTTCACACATAAGCGATACTGTTTTAAGATGAATAATAAAATATCGTAAAACTGGACAAAGACAGTTGGCAAAGAATTCGCAGAAATAAATTTGATTTTTATCATTTTGGCAGTTGATTAAAATAAACGTAGTTTTATTTGGCTGTTTAAAGTTTTGTAATAAAACAAAACGACCTTCATGAGGTCTGTTAAACAATCAACCGTACAGTATGTCATTATAGTCAAATAATAACACACCTTACCTACACATCATTTTTACTTGACACTACACTATACAAAAACTGCATTAAAAGAAATTACTTATATTATAATAAGTGTCTCTAAAATAAATAGAAATAAATAAATATGCATTAGTGTTATTCTAATCAAAGTCAAATGCTCTTACCAAAACAATGCGTAGGCCTTTCTGAAACGTTTATTTTTATCTTTCCTAGTCTCCGTCAATTGATAAATCGACTACAGGTATTTTCACCATCCCTTCGAATCTAAAGTAACTACCGAACGATTGAAGGATGAAAAAAAAAAATAGCTTGATACAATAACTGTTTGCAATGTTCCTGTAAGCACTCGGAAAAATGCAATGCTATTCTTCCTCGCTTCACCTAATTGCTTGGACAATAGCCCAGTCCCTTTAACAAAGATCACAAAGCTTGACATTGTATGTTTCGTGGTTCTACGATATGACTCCTCAAATATCTGAGGTTTTTTCCCACCACAGCGGGATATTATCATCATAGAAGCATCAGTATTCCTTGGTCTATTACAAATTTCTTAAAGCTATTTGGTACTGTACTCTTCCAAAAACTGTCCACATACTAGCTTTCTCAGTGAGTTTATAATGTATCCATGTTGAGTAGTGTTCATTGTTAAAAACGTATAGGTATGAATCATATTTTCTCTAATATATTTTCCCTTACAATCACAGAGTCGATATATGTTTAGCATTGTATTAAAATTGTTTGCAAATACTGCTTTAAGCGTAAAAATTATATACATTACGCTTGTGTTAAAACTGGAAACATACCAGTAAGATAAGTCTAGTAAGCTCAATAAAACCACAATTGTAATACAAAAAAGAACGAAACTTGGAATCCATATTATTTAGAGTTGATTCAATCAGTCTGTTGGAAATCTCATCGCTTGAAATCAAAAGGTAGCTAATCCCGAAAAAAAAATCTGAAACAAAAAATAAAAACTAGTTTCCTAGTTCAAAATTACCATCCGCCGCCGCTTCTGGTGTCTCGCAACAGAACATTTTACCCACCGGCAATGTAGATCCCCGGGCGAAAATTTCTTTTTGTTGCATAACACCATTGTGATTTTTAGGCTTCAATAGGTCAGACGCACGATTAACAAAATTATTGAGAATATTTTAACGATTATGTAAAGCTTTTCGAGTTTTGTGCGAACACATTGTATCTTTTTAATTTATTATTTTAATTTATAGACGGTCCTTACGACTGCTGTCAGGTCAGCTTTACACGGTACATTAACCTCAATGCCTGGCCCACAGTGTCAGTGAGACTACCCGAGGAGACCCGACTGCGAAAACGTTGTAGACACACTTGACTTGCCTTGTCATTGCGCGATTCGAGAGTGATTTAGTAATCGGGATTCCTCTAAAAAACTATGAACGTTGACTAGGTGTAAATGGTAACCCCTAAGTCTAAATGCGTGAATATTTTATATAAGTCAAATGCAGATCAATAAATACTCTACGTAGGCTGTCAAGTATTTTATCGGTGTAATTGTAAATTCTTTCCATATTAGGGAACCGTAAATTATGGATTTAGTTTATATCGTGATATCTTTTATAAATAGTCCAGAGTGAATTATTGTTTAATATAATTTTGCTATAATTTACATTTATTTATATTATCTTGTTTTACTAGAGGGGCAAATTCATAAATGGTTTAATTTTTTCATATACTATACGCGTGCAAACTGATAAAATGTAAACTTTCGATTTGTGAAAACGAAAAAAAAGCTTCATTTCGATGTGGGAATCATATCCTTCCTGTTTATATTCCAATGTATACATACAGCCCTGATTTAATTAACCTCATTCAATTTTATATACCTACGAGAGCAACTCGTTTCCTGTTTAAATGTAACAACACCAGAACTGAGTATTACAAACACTCGCTTGTACCTAGATTATATGAAGTTAATAATAGATACGCCGATGTAGCGGATCTATTCAACTGCACGGAAGGTAAGTACAAGAAGACTATACCATCATATCTTTCAAATCAATATTAATTTAACTTAAGTTTACTATATGTTTTATATGTACGCATATATCATTCATGAACTTTTATTCTTTATATACTCTCTAATGTCAGTGTACGACCTAATGCCACATTTAATAGTTACCGTTTTAAATTATCTGTGCTCAGTTCTTATGCTTGTAGTTATCTGTGATATGTAATTTTTGTTTATGGTATATTTATCCCGTTGATATTAAATACATCTATGGGTTTTCTGTGTAAAAGGTATTTTGAGGAAAGAAAGGAGTGAACCAGTCTTGAAGAGACCTATAAGATAAAGGTAAATATGATGAACAAAAGCTCACCTGTAGAAAACAATGATCGTGCAGCTATTTACGTGTGAATTTTATGAAGGTGGTCGAAATAAATTCGTTAAAAAGTCGGGGTCAGAATATTTCATCGTGTTAATCAATTTTTTGCGTTGAGCGTACTCGTCTTAAGCGATTTATACCGTATATTATTATGTAATGATATTACATACTTAAGAGCCTACTTCTATGATTTTCGCACGCAAATGTTCATTAATTGTACAATTTGCAAACTTCGTGATTCTAACGTCGTTGGTCATAATTAAAAATAAATTTTCTACCAATGCATAAAATGATGTTTTAATGAACATGATTATCTTATACTAACTAATACATAATTTTAGTAGAGGAAAATGCCGTTATGCATATAAAGTATTACATTTACATAGAAGTATTTACATCCCGTCGTACGAAGAACGCGAAAGACGCAAAAAAACGTGTTCGTAATTTAAATCATTCCACATCAAGTTATTAATTCAAAGATCATAAAAAATATTACCATGTCACCAATAAAATATATTTCGGTCTATGCTAATCGACTATTAAATCGGAAAAATTCGTGAAATTTAATAATGATTTTTAATATTCGGGGAAACCATTTTTTTAACTTCCTTCTTGCAGAATAGTATAAAAACTGTTTTCCTGTTTTCGTACTTCTGGCTCAAGAAGTGGACTTGTATTTTTTTTTTGATAATCCAACGCATAATTTTTTTTAAAGAACTTTAATTTAATATAATAAAATCGACCGGTTTCAGAAGTACCCTTCCCTAGTCAAGAATATATTAAAATTAAAATAATGGTAGACATACGTAAATATTCAGTTGCAATTCAATGGAAAATATCTAAAAGAGGACTATACGATAAACGTTTTTTTTTTTTATTTGAAAAATTATTTTTAATTAATTTACGATTGTTTTTTTATGCCACAAACGCTCAATGGCAAACTTACTCTTTTTAGTAAGATATTAAAATTGTCATTTTTCAAAAATTCCGTGCAAAATTCATATATGAACTTGAAAAACTACACGCAGTCTACCGTTGGTAATGTATCAATACACGCCACGTGTGTTTAGTATATCTACAGATATATAATTAGAGACATGTTAAACCAGTTGACAGCACCGGTAAGGATGGGTAGAGAGGCAAAGATTCCCGAGTGACGAATAACCTGAACATAATATTACCTAGATATCATGTAAATCTTTTCAAGCATTTATCGCCGTAATTAAAAGATGGAGAGTTAGTATTATTTATAGACAATTCAGTTACGGTGTGGCCTGATGGTCTGTAACCGGACGTCACCAGGTCATACTATCATTAATAGCCACACAATGAGAAAATTTGCACAATTCATTAATGATCGGCCATAATTACAAATAATTATTAAATGTCAAGGTATTATTGGAGGCGTTATAAACATCGAGAACTGATTTACACTCTTCATCCGTGTTCGAAAAATCCTTTTTTTTGTTGGTGCTATTTTTGATTTAATTTTTATTTAATTTTACTTCCACTGCATAATTATGCACTTTTGGTTGATTTACTGTAGAGCGAAAGAACGAAGAAAAGAGTGTGCGGAGAATACGAGTATATGAAGCGAATGTGAATGAAAGAAGATGCAGTCCGAGGAGGACATGGCACTATCGCGATAAATCAAATACTTGAGTGCGGACCATGACAGAAATCGGAATAATAGAAGAGATTGTACGAGTCGATGAATGCATATGAATGAAGCAATAAGTGTATGCCAAGATCGACTTGTTTCACAATTTAATTTACCCTTATCGGGGTTAACATTTGACTATCTTAAAACAAACCAAAACAGATGTTTTTTAAAAAACTCAACAGGGTACGGAGTACCAGTGTGGTTTTTGCAGCTGGCGAAGAAGATACAGATGCAAATCTACATTATTTTTTTGGAACATTATTAGGTTGGTCGTTCATAGTTATACTGCATTTCTGTCGGTTCCCTTCATCATTTCATGTTGTGATTACCAGTTCCTTATACAAGTTTCACCTGTATTCAAGTTATTTCGAAACTGACTCTAGAATTAACTTCCTCTATTTATAAATAACATACATATTTACAGCCATGATAAAAATACTACAGAAAAAGAGATAAAGTTAGAAACAACTTGTTTATAGGCATTTTGCTAAACACGACGCTATAACACATAAATATATATTGTTTAAATGTGTATTATCACATTTAAATTTTTCAAGTGTGGTAGATACTTTCAGTATCGCCCTGATGAAAGACCATCACTCAGAATTGAAACGTTGGTTGAAATGGCGTAAACCAGATCTGCTGAATAGCCAGGTACTTTGCCATCTTTCTCTTACCTATATCCTTCCTCTCCCGATAAGCAGGGAGCTGTTGGGATTCTTTGGCGGTAATCACGTAAACTTAAAAATATCAGTAGAAGAATATTTAGAAGCTGTTTTAAATTCTTCGTGGTTTTTTATTTGAGAATATTCGCATTATTATTATTAGTAATAGTGAATTGAATGAAGAATTTTATTTTTAAATGGATATTCTGTTCATAAACATTCAAAGGGTGCTAATGTTTTTGTTGAACGTATTTAATGCGGTAAGATATATCTTAGAATAATCCTAACAACGATTTCAATGCACTTTTACAACTAAATATTTGTTTTACTTTATTATAACTCGATAATAATTTATTAAGTTCATATCGTGGAAAATTGTCATAAACTGACCACACGAGACAGTTGTGCGTGCCATTAATTACTAGTGCGTATTTTTTATGATTCATTAATACATGTTTCTAATATAACGTAAAAGGTTAATACCATAACCTATTAAGGTAATAAGTAAACATTTTACACATAGGAAAAGTGCAAGGGCGTGAGAAGACATAAATAATGGACATACTACTAACTCTTCTGAAGCTGTTCCTGTAAAGACAGGCAGACATGTTTGCATTTCTGATGAAAAATGCTTTGATTTCCGCATTGATAAAAATCATATTAGGCTATAATGTTTGAATGTCCTCCACAAACCAGGGATATTCCTAACTTAACATAGAATAGTAAATGAACATGTTTAGATTAGTAAGCTATGCGTAAAAATGATGATGACAAATTATTATTTAAAAAAAAACTGCTTCATCTCAGTTTGATTTTACATTGGCGGGGAGTAGTTGCGATTTAATCTGCGATCATTTTGTTTCAATAAACAAGCTAGCGAATACAATTTATTTTTTTAAAACAGGTAATATTTTATAGATGTTTGACTGTCTAAATAGAAATTTATCAATCATTGAAGAAGATAATATTAACATAACCTAAATGAAAGATGAAGCCGGACAAAAGGACAGAAACTAATAATATTTCAGTCGCATCTGGAACTCGAACCCAGGTCCTCTGCCTATCCGGGGCAACGCACAACCGACTTAGTTAATGAGACAAGTTCAATTTGTGTCATCTTCATCGATATCATATCTCAAATTCAAGATTTGTGAATATTATCTTCCATTTTTAATCTCATATTATTGGCAGCTATTTTTATGATGTTTACAAAGTTCTAACCGAACTCAATTTCAAACTTAAACAGTGTCTCGGATTTACATCCGACTTTTTATTTATATATTAAAATTATCGATTTATTATAGTCAAATCAATTGAAAAATTACTTGTCTTAATCACTTATTGTTATCATTTGATCGGGTGCAATCAAAGTTAGGGAATATAGTATTCGTCTATTCTTTTTCTTGACATTTTTCCTCTGAGGAACGGATCCGTTTTTTTAATACAGAAATACAAGTACTCTAATTAAATGTTTTTTTTATCAATTACCTACCATTTTCATGTGGACCGAATTTCTAAAAAATAAATCAAAATAAAGGACGTTATTTGAATATTTGTGCTACGTAAACTACGAGTATATAATATGAATCATTGAGATATAATATTATAATCCGGCTTTTAATGGAATAGCTTATTAAAGCTTATAAACCTCTTTGAAATATTTCTTTAAACATTGATGATAACATTAATAACCTCAAATGAAAGATGAAATAGAAGAGTCACAGAAAAAAGGTAACTGTCGCATCTGGGACTCAAGCCCGGAGTCACTCGGTCTATCTGTGACGTGCGTTGAGCTGATTTTCTGTATGAAATGTGAGCTCAACTGGATAAAGCGCTGGTCCTGCATAGAACGAGATGTCCTGGATTCGAGAACCAGATGCGACCGTTACCTTTCATATTGTCTGTGTCTTGTCTGCTTCATATTATCAGTGATTAAAAAAGTTTATGTTATCGTAATATCATGATACAAATACGAGTAGATTATTGTCATGCAATCAATCATATTATTAAAATATTTTTGCTCACGTTAATTTAGAGTTCTAATGCGACGAGTCGGCATTAAAAAAACTCGATTGAATATTTTAATCGAGGAATGAAACAGGCTTTCATTTTTTATTGAGATTTATTTTACTACATAATATGTGCCTTTACAGTAAGTACTTGAATGCATATTTCCACCAACCTTCGACTTACCACACAATACATGGATATTTTTTTTTGTGTTTCTTGTTTGTTTATTCAGAAGTTTGTTGATGTACTTCCGCCCTCCATCTTGGAGTACTCCGGTTATCAACAGAATGAGCCGATAAGGGCTATATTTTTTCGTCGTCAGTATCTGTACTAAAAAATTTGATGTGCGTTTGTGACTAACCTCCTTCTATGCGAAAGCCGTGCAGGGACACTTGAGGGATTAGAGTCTTTTGAAAATTTTAGTTTCGTTTAATTAAAAAATTAGATTCCTTGACGTGCACCCTGGAGGAGTAACCATAAGTTGCTTATACCGGGCTGGGAAAGTGATGGGTTACCTCAACTGTTGCCACACAATGATAAAGGTAGCTAATTATTTGCAACTCTGGATAAATACGTTCTGTGGATGGGTATGTGTGCGGTCAACAATATTCTTAACTAATTAGCATTTCTGTCATAATTAATGTGTGGTTAGAATAAAGACATGTTCGTATTGATATAACAACATTATCCAAGATTGTAACGTGACTTTAAATATTAGTCAGGACTTCTGTCATAGACATGTATCGTAATTGATAATACCACTGAAGAGGTAAATCGATAGAAGTGAAATTTTTTTATTTTTTATAAATTTGCATCTATCTTCGACTTGTTTATTTCATCTCATCTCGGGCATCTTCAGGCTGGAACAATTAAAACTAAATCTATCGCAAATATGGCATTTATGTGAGCACTGGGACTCACTCCTGACATAAATGATATATATACCATAGTTTTAATTGTACCAGTCTGAAGATTCCCGTGATAAGGTGAAACCGGTCCGATCGAAAATAAACACATGGATGAAAGTTACAAGGGTTTTTCAATAAAAAAAACCACGACTTGACAGATTCATAATTAGGAACGACAGAAGTATTTTGTGGGCGTGTCCGTGTTCCCAAAAAAACAATTTTTTTCCCTTTTGTTTTAATTGATCGAACATTATTTTCAAATATAGAAATTCTTTCTTGATTAAGTTCATTTTTCTGTCTGGGACTTAGGAATCGAGAGGTTTTATAGTGATATTTCGAATATCGACCTATCAGTTTAATAGCTACATTTATAATAATACAATGTAGCAGTAAATTAGTAACAAATATAATTAACAAAGAAGGAATACCAATTAATGAGTTCACTCGAAAAACCATTATCGGCAAGTAATAAGTTTTATTCGAAAAAAAAACAAACACATGGTTTAAGGTTCAAACAAATTACTCGTGATAATTTATTGCTTTAGTCCAGATGCAGCCAATTACGCTATTTAACACCTGTGGCATTGATAAGAGATTTAAATAATGTGGTAAATTTATAATTTTGTTGATGGATGGAAACAGTGTACAATTTTTTTTTATTTGAATACCGCACAAGAGTCCCAACTACTCCCAACCGTCTGGAGTCAGTGAGACTATGGCATTCCCAATTGGGGAATGTTGTGAGGCTGAAGGTATTGGGGAAAGGAGAAGGGAAAGAGGAAGGTGGGGAAATACCTGGTTATTCAGATCTGGTCACCAAACACGACTAAAAGCCAATTCAAGCAAAGTTTCAATTCTGAATGGTGGTCTTTCACCAGGGCGATACTGAGAGTATCTTCCACTCTGGAACGTGCGCAAATATACCATATATTATTTTTAATTAATTAATTGTGAAACAACACAAATTAATTAAATAAAATTTACTTGCGCACGCCGGGATTTGAATCCGTGACCTTCGGATTCGTAGTCGAGAGCCTTACCCCTCGACCATGGAGACCGTCAGAATTGATAGTGATTTAATATAATATTTGCACTCATATTTTTGAAAGAACACACTACTCCATTTATGACAATGGTATATCCGGCACTGAGTTGAAACCTTACAAAGAAGATTAAGTTAAACTTGCATATTATTATCTCCCCTACACAATAATTAATGAACAAGACTTCTTTGAAGAAATGTGTCGTAATTCAAGTTCAAAGATCCACCATTTAAGTCTGCAGTAATTAATTTGATACCGCAATAACATTATAATCATTAACCTTGATGATGTTATATCTCCGCTGCGGTAAAATCGTCACATCATAATGATTGCTATTGTTATTTAAGTAATTAAGTTAAAAATAATTAAGTAGTATCGCAAAAAGTCATCTTATTTACCAGCACTTAAGTCTTAAAAAGCAACGTGTGACTTAATGAAGATATGCGCATGCGCTGTAATTGGTTGTGTGACATAATATGAGAACCCACAAGCTGATTAGGTATACATGTTTTATATGATTTAGTGAAAATTATGTATACTTGCAAAATTTAATCGTCTTTTAACGTGACATAATTGATATAAGATTTTCAAAAGAATTAATATATTTTTTTAGAAAATACGCAATAGGGGTTTGGCAATACAACATGTTTAGAGTGCATACATCATGATGAACTGTTTGAAATTCTGAAAGATGTATCGGAATACATTGAAAATATATTTGGATTATTGACTGGAAAAATATTGTGAGCGTACAACGAATAGTGGCCATATTAAAATACCTGTTCGTTGGCAAACTCGCAGCTTAGCAAGTCAGGATATTTTTTTACGTATATAAAAGAAAATACACTTTAAAGCCTGTTACATATGAGGGATATAATGTATAATATAAAGTGGGTGTATAAATAGTAAATTATATATCCATGCTATACACAGAAGCTATAATATTTTACATCTCAATAGCACATGCTAGGGAGGGGCGGGGCAAGGAGAGAGTATGGGTATTATTTACGGGTTGGAGAACGACGCGGTGCGTCGTGAGGGAGGGCATAGTTTGGCAGGAGAGGGGGACAGATTATTTACAAATATCGCTCGGGTTGCAGATCAAGGAATATCATCAAGGCCACGCCCATACGTTTTATTTTTATTTTTTTTTATTAAAAACACAAACAAAATATTTTCATAAAAACATCATACATTATATATCGCATATAAGTGGCGTGTGGTCTATAAAGGCTGAAAAGTTGTGCCTACCTTTCTTCTTCCAGATTTCAGAAAAAAACTTCTAGAAATTTCAGTCAAATCTTATTTCAAGAAGGTGTATCTGCTAACAAATTTCTAATATTTGGTTATAATTTGCATTGAGTGCCTTGGCTTTTACGCTTTACGGTGTGATGAATAATGATAATCAATACCTGAAAAACTACAGCCCACCCTTGGTCAAGGAGCAATGCACGCCAATGCCAAAAACCAGGTTGAAATTTTTATCTACTGCATTCAAGCAGCATTTCGCTTGCCCCATAAGTAATTTAAAGTAAAAAATTTTGATACTTACTCGTAAGATTATGACGAAATTATCTAACAGGAGTTTCAGGTTTAAAAATACAGTAATTCAGTTCCCAATTAACAATAGATACAAAATAAATAGTATATATGTTTATAATGAATAATTATTGATCATGACAAGAGTAAAATGAGATTAATATATTTACCTACCCAATCATACTGTGCAAATAACGTAAATATAATTAAAATCTATGATATCAATAAATTTACTGACTACGCGCGCAAATTTCAGTTTCATTTGTAGTATTTCCAGTCCGGTGACACGTAAGAACGCCGTAATACGTGATTTTCAAATGAAATACGTAAGAACGAGTAGTTCATTATTTTATCATCAGTCTTCTGTTAAACCTTCATAAAATATCGTGTATTTATTTGTATTCCGATTTCCGGGTGAAATACTGGCGGCAGTTTCAGAGTGGGCCTCCCCAGGTAAAGTTGGGGAATGCTACTCCAGAGGCTGGGCCTGCAATAGATGGAGATCGCAGAAGTAGCCCAAAACAGGAACTCCTTATCAAAGCGATGGGTCACTGACCTGAATAGGATCAGGGGAAAAAGATGAGATCATTTGTATTGATCTCATTACAGTTGAACGACCTAGTGCCAAAGACGCTCTTTGGGTACTTACTGCGACACGCCGATGTATGTATAATGCTGACGAAACGTAACTCATTATATTTGTCGTATGTCTTGCGAAAAACGACGTAAATCACGCCGACAAAGATCGCCGACGTATCTTGCCTCAAAACTCAATTAATAATAAAGTGATTGCATATTACAAAATTACAAAGACATATATTGTATATCAATGTTTGAAGTGTGTGACCTTAATAATTACCAGTTGTAACTAAGACATATTACCCAATTCTCGAATTCGTCCTAAACCGGTTGTTGACCCTACAACTTCCTGATAGATTGGAATTTCATCGATTTCCAAATATATTATTATGTGGCAATCTTATAATGTATGCATTATATGCAATTAATTGTAGACAGCCCTGACTGGGTATTAACTTCATCTTCTAATTCTATTTCCGTGGTTGTGCATTTATTAATTTCGGATATGCCGCACTTCAATGCCCGAATTGAAAACCTTTATTGTCACCGAAAAAAATATACTCACCGGTTTTGGCGAGGATACTAATGACTTCTTGTAGAATTATCATAGTAATTTCGATTTTTGCGTAAAAATTTGCGTTATCGTAAACGTGACATTTTCGGGTAATACGTAAAATATCAAAGACGTAGCTAATCCTTAATATTAAGCCAATGTAATCTTTATTCAAAAATCAATTAAAAATTCGTAAGAAACAGGAAAAACTATTCGTTTGCCGAAGTTTAAACACCTGACTCATAAAATGCAAAATATATCATTATTTTTCAAATTATACAGGATATTTTTATGTCGCCAAACAGGATCCTATTTGATGATCGTTTTACATAATTTGATATACCTTGACCGGTACGCACCTCCGAGGATGGCATCTCTAGAAATATCGAAATTAGTAAAGAAAATAGTCAGTCGGTGCTTGCGAAGAGACTGTGCTGTGATTTGTGGCGTTCGTTAATCTCTGCCTAACGCTGAGGGTTATTAAAGAATGCCAGTTTCCATATACATCTGTGAATGATACCAAGTTTTATTACAAGTTGTTCAAGTGTTTAAAATTATTAAAGAAAACTGAATATCTTTATCCTCTGTGAGTGTGAGTAGATCACTTTTACTTATTATTTCGTTTTCCGGTACCCTATTTTGACGAAGGTTAACTATTACCAGAACAATCTTCGCTCAATCCGGAACTGCACTCATACCAGTCACATAAGTATAGAAGTCGTGATGTGGAGCATGTCAAACACACGTGCAGGTTAAACAAAATTTCAGCGATTCTTTTAAACTTCTTTATATTCCTCAATATTTCCCTGGAATGTATGTTTTTGTATCTCATATTTGTCACCTTGTATGAAATAATTTAGGTTTTCTTTTTTGCAGCTACTACCAATTAACATGTTTGCCATTCGATAAAGAATTTCTAAAATGGTTACCCTGTAATTATATTTTAATATGCGTCCAGAGAATCATACTTTGAAACCTTCTATCATCTGGTTAATTTAAATTTAAAACTGACTTCCCATTTAAATGCCACTTCTTCCACGGCACAGGATTTGCGTAGCTTGGTAAACCCCCAAGGCACACTTTTTCGGCACTTGTCTAAAACAAACCGACAAAGCTGGTTGCCCTATAAACAATTTGTTGTAAACGAAGTTTAAATTTTGTAAAATACAACACATCAAGTAAGATGAGATTGAACATCGATTCAAAGTAAAGTTTTATCTTTTTGACTCGAACCATAATCACTTGCTTATTATGATATTTTGCTTTATGTGTGGGAATCCAACCTCAAGGAAATTCTTAATGCATCTTAATATAAATTTGAAGTACCCAGTCTACAATGAAATACAAATCATCCGCAAATAGCGTCCGCAACAGAGATGATGTCCTTGCCGCATTATTTGTCCAACTGCGGAGCCTCCGCGCTAATGTGTGTCCATTGACGAAATGCCCACAAGAGACAGTGATGTAATCCACTGTGCGGCTTCATCTGTAGGGCTGCGAAAAAAACGCATATAACGTGATAAAAATAATAAATTTCTTGTTTTTGTATAAAATACCTAGGTAAAGCCACAAGTTCGTGGCGTTCTTATACATATTGCATTACGGTATTTCCAATAAATCGTAGCGATTGTTTGGTTTTATTTTAACCATAAACACACCCGACGTACATTTAAATAATATTTAATATTTCTAACGCGGCTTAGCGTAACTTACTGTAAGGCCACCCATTTGCAAAGATAAACTTCGACCAACCGATAGAAACATTGACAAAATATGTATAAAGATCGATACGTCTGCAAAGTTATATATTACTATTGAAATGGATTTTATGTATTTCATCTTTTCATTCGATATTAATAAAATATTTATATAGACATTCCAATATAAATTACGAACACACCCACTACCGATGTTCCATTATATTCAACGATGGAAATGGTTTTTTTTTAACTTTATATTACACTTTTTTTTGTTTTATTACTTCCCATTTCTTTTGATGTTAAATCCACTGAACATATTTAAAAAGCGTTTGAAAGGTATTTATGCAAATTAAAAAATAAGTTTATCTTACTTTCTTGGCAGGTTACTTTTCTTCTCCACTATTTGTAAATAGAAACAATAAGCAAAAATTCGTTGCAAAAATCGCTTTTTTGCTTCTTTAATAACCTCGCATGCGCAAATAAGATTCAAAGCCCGTTAAGAATGTTATAAAAATTTAATAATTATTCAAACACTCTATCCTTTAGAAATCATAACATAGCAGATAGTAACATGATATGTTAAAAGCTATTTTCGAAATTAAACAACTAGAAAATATTTTCTTGCTTTTTTTAAAAACTTCTTCATTTCCAATGGTGATTTTCTTGTCAATCCTCATTTTACCAAAGCTACACTTAATGTAACATTTCCAATAAATTTTCTAAGGAATCAAATAATCTTTTAAAACCTCAAAAGCTTGAGTGAAAGCTTAAATAAATCGCTACCTTTATTATGTATGTGAATACCCCAGAAGAGTCTAAATTTCGCGGAATCGGTGGGATTATGGCATATCCCAAGAGGGGAATGTTGTGAGGCTGAAGGAAGCATGGAGGAAATTGAGATGGGAAAGAGGAAAGTGGATATTTGGCTATTCAAATCTGGTCACCAAATAGTGATGTGAACCAAAGTCGCTGTGATTTATTTCATAATTTTGTTTGAAGATTTTTATCCACTATGTACTTTTGTTACTTTATTTTATTACTGCGCCACTGGTTTTGACACATCCGTGTCGTTCTTAAAAACTAACATAATTTAAACAAGTACAGAAATAATTAGACATTATTAGGTGAGGGTAGTGGGAGAAGTGATTTGGAGGGGGAGGTGCAATGGGAGGAGACAAAATAATTAGGAAACGTGGTTAACAAAGATGATTTATAAAAATTAATTATCGATTTTTTTTTGTTATTTCTAAAGCGCACAATTTAAAGTGTGTATTAATATTTTAATCTTTAAACTTAGTTCTTTTTTTATATATTAAATCTATGGCCAGATTCTAATAAATGATTAGCAAACTCGGAATAGTAATTATACAAAAAAATATTTTATCATTGCAAAGTTTAGTTTTTCTTAGCCCTACTCATCAAACACTTACTGTTTGATCTCGTCGTGTTTGTTTATCGAATATTTCTAAATGTGGTTAATCTCGTGTAGTGATGAGAGAATACTGGCCGCTTTACAGAACATTCCTAGATAAATGTCAATAAAGAATCAATGGGAGGGGACGTGTCAAATCGTTATCAGTATCTGCCATATCCTAATTTGTTGCTAACTATAATACTCGTGCATACGTATTATAGTTAGCAAAAAATTAGACGTATTATCGTTTTCTGGGAGAAGTCTTGTAATATTTCATTTACATTTACTTATTGATTGTTTTTTTTGTGTTTAATTCGTAGAACACAGATAATTTTTTTAGAAATTTAATTTAAATCAAATTTATTAATGTTTTTATTAAGTTCTGAAAGTATTTTAGTTTTTATTATTGTGACTGTTGTTTCTGCGTTCAATACCATTTTCTGTGTATCATTTACTTGCCTCCATTTCTAATCTCACCTAAAATTCATGTAGTTTTGTCGTTAGCTATTGATCATACTTAAAGATTATTTTGCCTGTTGTTTGCTTTCATTCTGTTTTATTTTCTATGCTAAAGCAATTGTGCAATTTTTTTTATCGTTACTTTTAATGTAAAATTCACATAATACCAAGTAATTAGTTCAATTTATTAAAACAATCGAAACAAAACTTTTATTTTGGAAATTAAATGTAAAAGTTGAAGTTCTTTAAGTATAGAATAACATTATTAAATTAGATTTAAATTAAATTTCAAAAAAAAATTTAAACAAAACGTATTTAACTATTATGTAGACTAAGAATAACATTTTTTTTATTATTGCTATAAAATTCATTTAAGCAAACGAGGGGGAAATCACAGCGAAAAAACAAAACCAGAAATACCAATCTGTTCCAATAAAAGCTGACACGAATGACAATATATAATATTTTTATAACCCACAGATTCAGTAAACAAACACAATGTAATTCGTCTTCAAGAGGGTAATAAACCGACCCGATAGTAGTTTTTAAAAACATAATAGTAAAGAGTACCGTGAGCTATAAAACAATTTTCAAGTCATAAATAAAAACAATATTAGAAAGCAGGGGGACTCACACCTGACATCGATGCTATATGTACCATAGATTTAGTTTTAAGTATTCCAGTCTGACGATACCCGTGATAGGGTGAAACTGGTACAGTCCGGTCAAAAATAAATAAGTGGAAAAAGGTTAAAGGTTTAAAAGTTTTTAATCAAAAAAATTCATATTAAAATGGAATTCCACCATTAATTGACAGCTTCAAATTTAGACGTAATCATTATTAGAAATAATTGGATTATCTGTGTAGTGCAGTTTTTGGGAAAAATCACCTAAAAGGCACTAAATAAAGTTTCCTTCCTTGGCTCTATCTCATTAAGTACAGATACAGAAACATACTTATCTGGCAGGTCTCTTCAGATAAATGCAGTTTTGTAAGAAATTAATATTGGAGAATTAATGTTCTCTGAATACACAATATTAAAAACACTACACATTGCTATTTCATCGATTGGTAATACACGTATTAGAAGATAAGTGGAAAAAGAGGAGCTAATATTCATTTTGATTGTTAATATTTTTATTGTTCAATTTTAGATGATAAGATTTAATTTTTTTAATGACTTTAACTAGCTAAAAATTTTAACATATCTTTTCGGACGAATTTTTTTACATTTACACTTTTATTTATTATAATGTTGCATACCTTGAAAAGTATCTGAAAAAGAGCCTGAACATAATACATGATTTCTTAAATCCTTGCATAAATAGAATTTAATTCGCTCAGAAGAAATTCGTACGTATATTGTCATATCGGTCGGGAGTTCACCGTCTACTAAATGGCTATCAGCAGAGACTTAATCATTTTGAGTTTTGAAAGCTTGCATAAAAGAAGAATAATAATTGATTAAACTATGTTTTTCAAAATTGTTAATAATCTATTTGATAGTAACTGAGTGAGTAAGATCACACTATGTATTAGACCCAGATGTCGAAGAAATTTTGATTTTACCTGTACCTGAATAATACGGAATATTATAATTTTATAACAAGAACTTCAAGGTTGAACAACGAAATAAGTAAACCCATAACTGATTTTTTTTTATTTTAACATAAAATGTAATTTAGAGCAAGTTAAACATTTCACCTTTTTTGTGACATTATTTTACATTCAACATTATAAAAATCTTCGTTTGTTTAGCCATCGTGCAAACAAACACTATCGTTATTGCACTATGGTGTTTTTACACCCACCAAGTTTCAGTAAGATAGGTAAATTAATATTGTTATTTATAATTAAATAATTCATAAACTTTATTGCGTACACCACACATATTGTAAACATATCTATTAGGGATATTTTGAAGCCGATTGTAAGTTTGTGATATATTATGTATGATGCTTTTACGTAAATATTTTATGTGTTTTTAATTTTTTTAAATGCATATAAAAAAAAATTAAATAACGAAACACAATTAAGTTCTACTAACTTAAGTTTAACGAAAAAGTATTTCAACTGAATTTATTAGGGATTAACCTAAAGATGTTTCCTGGGTTTTATTTGTGATTTTTTTGTTGTGCTCTACTAGTTTTTAATACGTGTTTCGTGTTGCACAATTCGTTCGTTTAAATCTTGAATAACAGAAATCATTCTGCGATATCCTTGTTTCGATATTTTCATAGGCCCAAAAACTTACAATATTTTCTCCAAAAGCGGAATTACTTTAAAAAAATTGAGAAAACGCCCTTCAAATAGAGCAGATACTTTAAATGACGCCTTATTCGGTTACGCTTCAGCAGCAATCTATGTATTCCCCAACACCTGAAAAACGTGAGCCGTCTCCGTTGATGTCACAAACGAAGACAGCGCATCGTACCCCGAACGTTTCGTCTTGCAAAGAAAGCGAAATAGCAAGTGGATACCCCCGGAGACAGTACCAGTACCAGGTCTGGCCTACTTCTGGCCGTTACGTCATGTGCCGTAACACAACATACTTCCGCCACAAACCGGTATGGCGTGTTTCTCTGGACTGCCGACTGCTGCAACAGACTATAACCACTACTGTACCCATACAGCCTTAGTACAGCCTTAGTGCAGCCTTAGCTCGTTGGTGCGGGCCCGACTCGATGACAAAGCGCAGATCGTATCTGCAGAGCCGCCGCAAGAGATTATCTGTTAGGTTAGGACGCCGTCCATCTATTTGAGAAGATTCAAACGTTTTTAACGATACGTCTAAGTGAAAGAGTTCGGTTTTTACCCATCGCTGTTTTCAACAGCGTTTATCTCAGGAGTATTTGCAGCCTTAGTTCTGAGAGGAATATTGCACTACTGCTTATGGAGTATTAACTGAACGGTGTTCTATAGATTCATAATGTCCTGGCTGAGACTCCAAAGACGTCAACATAGTATTTTGATACTGAGGTACAATACTAATGTGCCAATATTGATTTTCCTCACAAAACTTAGGTATTAAATTAAGTAACTGCCTCGGAAAATATGTTAATATTTTTCACATGACATGTAAATAAGTTTAAACACAGTCTCAATTAAATTTTAGCTTTGTAAATAATTAATATTTTTCTTCTTCTTTTGTTGACTTTTTTTTAATTGAATATGAATAATTTAGAACGTTCAAAATTATTGGCAGTAGTCTGGCTAGAGAATGTTTTTGATCAGTACTGAGCTGAAACATTATAATAGTAATATGATGTCGTATTTACCCAATCTTATTTGAGCTTTAAATTGATCGTTTTCCTTTAATTATTCATATGTTGGTTTTTAAAATCTTTCAGAAAGTTCATATTTTAAAGACGGAAATCTATGTGCCGTCCCTGAGGTCGACCGCCCGTGTGCGTCGCACTCATTACACATGTGGATGAGGCGCTCCTGCCCTTCTCTAATACAGTAGTACACATTTCAGCTTGAATGCGCCGGTGCACAATGAACTATTAATCACGCTATCTTTACGTCTAGCTACAATTTTATAGTTTTATACCATATACTTATAAGTATGCCACTGGCCAGGCTGATCTGTCTCAGTCGTGTTGTGTTAATAACAATAATAATATTTGGTTGATTTTCATAACGCCGCTTTTGTGAAAAATCACCTCAAGGGCTTATATGGACTTAAAGGTTTAGTAAAAAGATTATAATGTACATAAAAGTAGTTTATGTGACTTATAACGAAAATTACGATTTACGTTGGCAACGCAACTAGAAACAAGCCGCAAAACATTCAAATGTATATAAATCCTTTTTTTTAAATCAAGGAATTGACTAATATTTAATTACCACCCTTTAAATATTCTTTAAAAAAATATTAATTAAATAATAAAAATGCGATTAGAATTTGTTGAAGGAGGAGAAATCGAGAAATCCCTAAATTATAATATGTACAATCTAATAAATCATTCATAATATTATGTAACTAACTAACTAACCATCACGCCGTTTCTCCACAGGGGTAGGCAGAGAGTACGGACCGCCAAATAACTCGATCTTGGCATACCCTTCTTACTTACTTCATTCACATTCACACGTTGCCTCATACATTCTCTTATTATTATTATTATCGTTATTCCAACTTCTGACGTATTTGATTCACTTGATCATGCCACGTCTTCTTCGGGCGTCCTGGGCTTCTTCTTCCATTCACATCCACCTCATACATTTTCCTTATACTCCAGCCTTCATTCTTTACGAATCTTAACATTTTCCACACGATCATACGTGGTTTTACCACATATTCAGCTCAGACATTACATTTCTACAGCATTTGGTCTACTTGCATCCTTCCTCTGCTAGTTTCATGCCTCACTGCCACAATTCAGGGTTGGTTTCGGCACTCCATTGTGGAATTTTAACTTCGTTATTATATTATGTACCTAGTCGTATATGTTTTTGTTAAACCGCTATTAGCTGTACGGTTATACCTATCCCTTTTCCCTGTGTTCTTTTACTTTCCAACTCTTAAAGATTACATAAAATTTATATTAACCTATCTTTATTCGTGGTAATAATTTGCCGCTAAACAGCTTCATAAAAAGGGGTTGGATTATTCTTTTTTTCGCTTAAGTCAATTATTATTAAATCTATACACGTGATTTCACAAAGGTGACACTGAAATTGTTGTAGACTTTTAAATCAACCTTGCTGAACCAGGTTTTGACAAGGATACAGTATTTGTCCTCAAGCAAATCCCACGCCATAAGCACGCTCAACCACAAGATTATCAATAAACACTCCAACTTTGCCCCTGAAAGCGTGCCTCATATTTCTTGTTTCATAGATACTTAGATTTTTTTTTAAATACTCCTTGGCAACAACCTTAGTCGTTACTAAAGAGAAAACAAATATCAAAAATTCATCTATTTGAAAAGACATATCTAGAAATAGATGATACGGTTAAAACTTACCTAAAGTTTATGAAATCGTTTTTTTGCAAGTGCGCAATTTTATATATTGTCGCGGGAAAGCGATTCTGCTGTAATCATCACTACCCACAAAAATGATTCTACAATGAAATATAAGACCTGTACGACGTTGCAAAAAATCTTCCTTTTCTTAATATTACGTTTTTTTTAATTGACATGTAAGCCTCAAAATCCTGCTTCTGTTTTTTCATTGCTTTAGCTGTTACAGCAACATTAATTTCCTGCGACGAATTATGATATACCTTTAAATTTATTTTTTTTGCACTCATGACAGTACCCATATTCCGTAATTCTTTGCAGCCCGTAGTATATTATGTAAATATCGTATACTGATGGTTTCGGCGTAATTCTCACAGCCTCTTTTGATCTTACACAAATTAGAAGAATTACAAAATTTTAAAAATCGATTCGCCCTCACATCATAATCAAGTGTTTTATTGGAATTTGAAATAGAAAATTTACCCAACTGATAATTTAGGGTATAAATAACGGAAAATATCGTAAATTAGCTGTACTGTAAAAATAATTGTAGTATATATTTTTTATAATAAAAATAATAAATAAATAAGTTAAATGGCAATAATTTCATGATCCAGAATAACAGAAGGGTGTGAATGAGACAATGTATGAATGTGAATGAAGACCAGGTGAATTGACGACATATCCTCTCTATCTACTCCTGCGGATAACGGCGTAATGGTTAGTTAGTTAGCGATAAAAATATTTTTAGTGTAGCTATAAGTGATTTTTTAGTATTGTGAAATAGTTTTGATTAATGGTTTATTTATCGAGTTTTATTAAAATATTTCTATTATCCTTTCCAAAAACGCAATTCAAAACAATACCTGTCTAGTTTATTTATCAAGGTATTATATACACTCTAGTCGCTAGTAACTTCTTTCACTTTCATGCATTTCTAGATACTCACCGAGAATAGAAGCAAATTTAATAAACATTTGTCTCTAAGCGGCTTGTAACTCGTTACTTTAGCATAGTTTAAATTGAAATGAGTTACTTAACTCTTACCATTACTATCACTGTGCATAGATTACAAGTTTTATAATATTATACTCGATGATCAATGAGCTAATGCAAAGAAAATCATGCAAATACTGTATTTTTTGTAACTTGTGGCCTGCCAAAATATATTAAAAAAATATATATTTTTCAGTGGCGTGCATGGAGTTTTTAATTGGGGTAGGCAGTAGGAAAAATAACAAATCAATATATATATTAAAAAAACTTAACGCAGACGTGGTAATTTGTCTCTAAGAATGGCTAAGCTGTTGGTTTTAGCCGACGTTGATTGAAATTACCTGCCACATCAAATTTCCAAATAACCTCTTGATTTATGCATATTACAAGTCGATTTCTAGATATGTAAAATTTCCTAATTTTTCACAATTGCACGATAGAAAGGGAATATAAGTTGTACAAGATAATGGAGATACCAACAGATGGCACTGATTGCCACATTCGTGATTTGTATCGAAAGGCACGGACTTTTCGACACTAACACAAACGAGCCTTCCCTTGAACGCGCATTGCGGACATATGTATACTTTTTTTGTAGAATACAGTGAACAATTAAAAATGACATATGAGTTATTTTTTATATTTAGATCCTGTTTTTCCTGAAAAGTCACGCGTATTTCTGAAAGTGTATATTGATACCTTGCAAAAACGTAATTTTGAATATTTTTTCTTATTTTCTGTTAATCCAGTAGGGCAGGCAGTGCTAATGTGACTATATGGAATGCACGCCTCTTTTATAAATACAGTTACAGGAAGTATGTACGGTTTGTCTTAATCGTAGTAGCACTAATATGTCACCTGTCAAATGTGTATTTCCTGTAACCTCCCTCTGACAGCATAATTACCTCAAATAATAGCGTGACAGTTCAAGGTGGACACAAATGATTATTAGCTGTAATTGCATTGGTAGCAATTCGCCAAAGTCGTAACACAAAAATGCAAACTATATGCGCATCCTTAAAATTCCCTGGACAAGTCGTGTAACAAATTTAATAGTTCTTGATAGAATGAATTTCATCTAAAATGTGTTGTAAATGAAATCTTGAACAAATTTTGAGATAAAGAATGGTATAGTATCCAATTTTTCTCTGTTTTTCTGTACGATACTTCTTCTGTAAACTCAAGAAATAAAATAAAACTTTGTGTGGGAATACTCCTTTATTTTGATACCTATTTGTGGCGTTCGAATAATTCAATAGTCAAACTTTTTAAAAGACACATAAAGTCGTTAAAAGTACAGAAAAATAAATCAAACAAAAAAATTGCACCGAAAACCTTATCTATCTCAACCTAACCAATATATTATGTTGTTTAAACAAATAACCTGACCTATTTAATTTCTTTTTTCATGTATAAAAAAAATTATTAGGTTAGCTTATATTTGTATATCCAGACAGTTTTTTTTTCGAACTTTTCATATCATTTTTAAAAACTGCGCCGATTCATACGTATGGTGATATTTTATTAAACCCATATTTAAATATTAATGTTGTGCTGTGCAAGGACAGTCAGAAAGGTTTAAAATCTTTAAAAAAATACACCACAATTTTAATTAGAGCTGAAGAATGACTCATCAGTGGATGAGTTAACATCGCGTCGTGGACCCAGGCGTCGTGAGTTCAATTGCTCGGCTGGCAAAGTCATCGCGACACAAGTAATATCTTCCGCTTGCTGTGATGGTAGTAGTAGATTTTTAAAATTTGTCAGGTTATTCGTAACCCGAAAATGTTTGTCTTTCTTTAAAAAAATACATATACACATACATCAGGTCCTTAAATTAGTTCGAAAAAGTTGATTCTCGATTATTTTTCTATAAACTTAAACAATTTGACGCATAGCGTTTTCGGTATGCAGATCTATTGGTGCATTCCTAGAATAGTTTAAACGAATTGGGTGACCTACAGAATGTTGTTACGACATTTTAGTAAAAAACGCCTATAACTTGTTATACTCGTAAAAATATACAAAAGGTCAATTTTACAAACATCCATTTTGTTATAAAATAATCAGAGCATTATAGGATGTGATCGTATCTGATAAAGAAGGAAGAGATGTCATAAAGAAAAACTCAGCACCTTGTGCCTTGGAAACTTAAATTATTAATACGAGTGCAGTTTCACTGAGTTGTGCCGTTCTTCAATCCGCCGGGTAAAAGAATCCTCGATCTGATAATACCCAGCCTCCGATGGAAAAACGTTTTAAGGAAGAAAAGGCATTAAAGTACGCTTTTATGTGTCCTATCAAAGTGATGGAATGTACTAAGTAATTGAGGGAGACCCTGTTATATCAGCAGTGACATAATAAGGTATTGCGGTTTAGTCGAGGCTTATAAAATAAACATCAAGGCATGAATTAATGACGAGCGGATACTTATATAGTTGAATAATGTTCTCCTCTGGTCTTTTGAAGCGAATAACTTTCCATCGAGCAAATACACAAGTTAATTGAAATGTTAATTACTCTTATCTCTCTCAGATATTACACTATTGGAACCTCAACGATGTTGTGTTTTCAATTTGGTATTTAAAGCAACAGTATAATGTTGTCAAGAGAAAAATTATTACGTCCAATAGAGATCAATATTATCTTCTTATATTATTATATTATGGAGCTGCATATCTCGTTTCCGTAGTAGCAAAAACTTTCTGACGGGAACAGGTATTGTGTGGCTTATCTGCCTGAAATTTCAAGGTTAACGCTTTTTTTTAATTTCTCGTTCTTTATTAGTATTGTATTTGATTACTGGTCGAATATTTCTTTCTGATATGATTCGTAGTTTTTCTCTGCCCGTTAAGTTTGTTTAAGACTTTTAATTGAGATATGGATTAAATAAGTTTTTTTTTCATGTATTTTAACAATTTTAATTAATTACTTACCTACTTTAATCACTAATTTTTAATATTCGTTTGTGTTTTTTTTATTGTTATATTTTCTTATTATTTGTCTATTATACTTGATTTTAGTAGGTAAATTATATTTTCCTGAAAAGGGGAGCTTTGCTCCATAAATATAAAGATATTTACTTATTAAATACAGTGGTTTTAAACAAAGTAATTATTATTAATTTAATATATATGACTGCACAAAGTTATTTTACATAATTTGAAGAAATAAGAAAAAAATATTTCGTTCCAATGAAGGAAGAATTATTTCTAAACTGACCGAAAAACTAAGTTTGCGTTTATTTGTTATTCGTAAAAACACTTTAATTTGTGATATTGTCTTGACAACAGCTTTCGACCTAGTGAATAAAATCTTTAAAAACATTAAACACAAAGTAATTAAAACACAACGAATTACTTTCATGACCCTTGCTCTTTTAAACACCGACATTGCTTAAACATGGGTCAACAAGTTGGTGACAAAAAAAACTGACGAATAAAGCTGACCTACTGAAAATTCGAAGGCTCAACGGCTATCGAACTCATGACCTCGCCAATCGAAAGCAGCGGCCGACCAGCGAGGCTTTCTGTCCAGCAATGATCATTTAAACTTATTCGGTACCCTACCATCCTCAAATATTAATCTTTTTTTAATTAGCATTTTTAGAAGGAGAACTGCTAAAAACATTATTCGGTCAATGAACATAAAACCTCCTACGCATAAATCGTTTCTGCAAAATCGTAACTTTTCAGTAGAGCCATTTGAATGTTCTGATTGACATTGCAATTTTATTGGAATATTTATAATCGTCATTATCTTAGTGCATTTACAATGTAATAATATTGTTTATTATTATTTTTATAAACAATAATTATTAATCTAAAACACTCATCCAAATTGAAAAAACCTTCCGAGCAAAGATAAATGTCGCCGGCAGGACTCGAACCCGCACCCTTCTAATGTCCGGTTAGATGCTCTACCGTTGAGCTACGTCGGCTTATCGCAAACCCGCCAAGTTAATCAATATATACTAGTGTTCCATTCAATAATTACTGTTTTTATTATATTTTCACCTGTATTGTTTATTCTTTAAATTATCTTCGAGTTGTACTCTAGTTTTCTCGCCAGATGGCGGTAGTGTATTAGCATGGCTTAAACAATTTAAACTAACGACGATACATGTGGAAATATTTTGTTAAATATTACATAACAGTTTTAGTTAGAGCTGAAGTGGGGACTCATCAGTGGCTGAGTTGGCATCGCGTCTGGGTCTCACCCACGCGTCGTGAGTTTAATTCTACGGCTGGCTAAGTCCTCCATCATGACACAAGCAACATCTTCCGCTTACTGTGACGGTAGTAGGATATTTTCAAATATTGTCATGTTATTAGTAACCCGTTGTCTTTCTTTTAAAAAAAATATCTGTCAAGTCAAACCGGTTCAAGAAAGTCGCGAATGCTCTCGATTGTTCTTCTGTAAGCTTAAATGTTAGTAAACCAAATAATTTGAAACTAAATGCTTTCAATTGGGCTACTCATAGAATATTTTTGTTAAGACTTATTACGTTTGTAAATTTCTTCAAAATAAAATTGTTTCAATTTTTTCAATTTCACCGACATAAAATTACACAAGAAAACTAATTTAACTCAAAATAACCCAAACGTAGTTTCGACCTTATAATGTTGATATTACATAGATACCAGCTAAGCTCAATTTGTATACAAGCACTAAATTAATTGATTCGTGTAAATAATAAAAGCGTGTACTTTATTTCTGGTCATAATTATAATAATACATAACATAACAATTTGTTTGAAACCTCTTCATTTTTAATATTTACCGACCGGTTTCGGGAGCACCTTTCCACCTTCGGGACAATATTTCATCACGCAAAGACAACGCTGAACGACGATCCTTTAAATTAATTTATTTATTTTATATTGTTATTACCCATAATGATTTTATTTTTTTGGTTTACCGGAAAGACTTAAAGCTTTGTTAATTAAATACTAGAAATACAATTTAAGGGTTTTCTTATTTCTACGCTTCTAAAGTTATCGTATTTATAATGTATATCCTGAGGTAATTCGTGATTCTACTAGCTCCCTAAGCGTATATCAGTCGCTCTATGAGCACATTTTATAATAAGGTTTTTTTTAGTACAGTTAACAAATTAATGTAAACTCCTTAATAATAATAGTAAATAAATTGTAACAATAAATTTTTAAAATTTCAAGGAAAGCTAATAGTTCATCCTGTGATATTATACATCCAAATAAAAACATTGCCTGTGTTTCAACACCACTATAAATTAACCGTTTATGTGTTATTTTATTTTATAGCACAAGGGTACACGTGGATGCCTATTCTGGTTTTTTTTTAAGAAAAAAAACCTCACCTTTTCCTTAAGCTTTAAGACTTCTTGCTTAACTGCTGTTCCGGTTCTCTCGAATGACAGCTATCATTCAGCGAACGACATTGGTTAAAAGTATCGATATTTTCATAGTTATTTTTTTTAAAACTCTATATTATGTAAATATTGACTAATAATGGTATTAATTTAACCGAATTAACAAAATTGTGATATTTGTAAAAACGTACGCCAAAAGCCCGAATTGTTGTATAATAAAAGTAATTAATAGTCTGAAATCTATAATGAACTACACGTGTGAAGTAAGTAATAATAAACTACACGTGTGATACAACCATAATGTTTAATAAAACTCTGATAATTAAAACACAAACTCATTTAAAAATGTACTCTCATTGACAAGTAATCGGAAATACAATTAATCATGAAGTGTGAAAATTCTTAGAAAAGGATGAGAATTTTCCTTAAAAGGGTACAGATTTTGAAAGCCTCTCTCTGAAAGCTTTTGTCGCAACCGTACGATATCTCTAAAATCGATCACCGTTCTAATGATTTAAAGTCATAACGTTTTAGAGGCAACAACTTTGTTACATGCTAACCCTAAATCAAACACTTGCAAAAAATAATTATCTCTTCCTAACATTTGGGGCATATACTGTTATCCAATATGTATGTAATACATAGCACCATTTTAATAGGCTGTTGACGGAATAAATATGTTAACTTTAAAACCGCGCGTGCTATTTTCAAGGTCTTCATAAAATTGTACCTCCATAAATAAACCAAATAACACGCACTTTCATTAAATTTGTGTGGACTTTTTATAAATACTCGTATGTAGCATTAGAAGGATTCAGCAAGACCGTGAATGTATTAAACTAAAACACACTACTCTTTTAAAAAATTACCGATGAACAAGGATTTGTTTGGTACTTTCAAAGACGAAGATATATATTTATTAAGAAATTAACGTTATACGTTATTTATTTATTAATAATAAATAAATAATTATTAATAAATTACTACAAATCTATTGAAGAAATTGGTTACTTATTATTTCAAACATTTTGTTTGGAAAAAACTGACATTTCTTAACCACCTTAAAACAGCCTCAAATATTTTGTTTTAAATAAACATATCTACCTACCCACGGGTAAAGCGAATATTACCAATCTTATAGAGGCTTCCTACAATCGAGATTATTCTGTATCATCACGATATCAATCAAACAACCAATTAAAAATCAACACAGTATAATTATGAATGTACGCACTTTATTTTTTCTCAATCGTCGGATATTCTAATGTATTTATGCAAATTGTTAACACATATTTTACTACAGTTTAAACAAAACTTGTACACATATATGGTCACGTAATGGCTAATATACGCCGGACAATACATATAATTTTTTTTTAATTTTAATAAAAACTGTTATTTTTTTATATATGAATACCGCACAAGAGTCCCAACTGCTCCCAACCGTCTGGAGCCAGTGAGACTATGGCATTCCCAATTGGGGGATGTTGTGAGGCTGAAGGTATTGGGGAGGGAAAGTAGAAGGGGAAGAGGGGGGTGAGGAAATCACCACCAATCACAAATCTGGCCACCAAATACGGCTAAAAGCCATTTCAAGCAACGTTTCAATTCTGAATGGTGGTCTTTCACCAGGGCGATACTTAGAGTATCTTCCACTTTGGAACGTGCACAAATATTCTGTATATCATTTTTAAAATAATTAATTGTGAAACAACACAAATTAATTAAATAAAATTTACACGCGCACGCCGCGATTTGAATCCGCAACCTTCGGATTCGTATTCGAGAGCCTTACCCCTCGACCATGGAGGCCGTCAAAATTATTCACACGTTCGTAAAAGATCACTTTGTTGTTTGAAATTCCCTCGTTTCAAGCAAAATGTTCGCTATATTTAATTTATTATTATTTAAAAAACGGTTAAGTTATAAGAAAAGTTCTGCTCAATAATTATTATTACGCGTGGCAGCTGTTTCGCCTTCCAAAAGCATTTTCACACTGTGGCAAAGCCACTTACAGACGACTTGTTTATATTATTTATGTGTAGGTACTTATAATGAAACTAATAATACTTTCATTTTTATTACCAATGCCATTATTCATTTCAGATTAAATATGTCTGTTATTTGAATGGGTATTAATTACACTGTGAAGTTTCCCTCATTTTAGAGATTTTAATATTACATTATTAAAATAAGACTAAAGATAAAAAATATGTTTTTTTTTTGGTGTTTCCAAATACATTTTTAAAGTACAATTAAGTAGTTTTCCATTCCAGAAATATTAAATAATATCTCCACTAGATTAGTAAAGTGGTTTATTCTTAAATTTAGTAAACCTGAGTATAACCATCAGATATGTGATAGATATCTAATGATTTTTCGTTGTCGTTATTTTTTCGTTTTTATATTCCTAACTCAATGAAAAATTCCACATGGATTCAAAAATGTACTTAAACCGCCATTGAGAAAATGTACTAATTAATTGAATTCATGCAACAAATGACCGACGATTTAACACCAATTAATACGTTTTCACTCGCAATAGTAAAACAAATAGTTTCAAACTAATATATCTAGTCTTGTAAAGAGTTCACTTTAAAAACAACAACATCTTATCATACCTATAATATATATTTTTTATTTATTTATTACAAAAAAATTACAAAATTATAACATAATACATGATTTTTTTTACTTGTTATTATTCTACTCTCCATAAGTTGAGCTCCAGTAGCTAGTGGTTATGGGAGGAGTATTTACAAACATAAGATAAAATGAATACATAGTTAGAGTAGGTGATATGAAAATAAAATTAAAAAATTATTAAATAAATACAAACGTAAATCAACAAAACACTTTTAGACTAATAATAATAATTATCCAAATAGTAATTTATACGCTAGATAGTACATTATTAGGGGTACAATATATCATTATCTAAGTTCAGGGAATTAATTTGCTTTTTAAATTGTTTATATTTCAAAGTTTCAGAAGAGAATGTATGGGGCGATGTATGAATGTGAATGAAGCAAGAAGTGTATGCCTAGATCGAGTTGCTTGTCGGTCCGTCCCCTCTGCCTACCGTGGCGGCGAAACAGCGTAATAGTTAGTTAGTTACATTTCAGACAGTTTCTGCATTATACTTCGCCCTTGTTAAAATTCAGCGATATTTAAAAATATATAATATTACAAAGATCAAATATTTTGAACTGGTGCCTGGATGACATAGTCTCTTTTTGTGTTTTGGAACTTGAAATCAGATTGAAAGCCTAACCTCTAATTATGCACAAATAAATTGTATGTACTTTGTAACTAAAAAAACATTCTGACGTGACATGGCAACAAAAAATGCGTTAGCCAGCATTATTTGGTCGAGCAAATAACTTTTAACGATTTGTCGAACTTTGTTGAGCAATTCTGCAAAATACGGAGAATTTACAAGAAAATTGATTTTTCATTTCATTATAATACCTTAATGACATTGGACAGAGATCTTCAACATTTGACTAGCGAACCAAACAATAATTTTACGGTATCTTCTCGGTAACTCCCATTGCACGTCATTCAAAACCCATCTAAATAATAAAGTTCTTAAGTAGGTACCTACTTGTGTTTTCCATTTTTTTAAATATTCTACCCAAACAAACCTTCTTTTGAATATGTAATCTGTAGCTAACAATGGTGGTATATCTATGGGCTAACCTCAATACAACATGGCGGGTTCAATGTTTTTCACACTAATTTTGTATCGTTATAGCATATTATATATATAACAGTCTTACATATTGGATTTCATTCATCTAAACCTTCCTGGCACTAATAATAACAATAATAATGTTTTTTTTTTTTTATAACAAAATAAAAAATAATGATATCCTCACTGGGATTTCCCGTGCCAAGGATTTCATTTAAAAAACATTATATTAAATTGATGTACTCGATGAAAAAAAAAATTATAAGAAGAAACTCTGCTTTTTTCGGGACAGACAGACAAACAATAATTTTTATTTATAGAAAAAGACATATGTAACAGTTGAAGTACCTTAACGGTAAATTTATTATAAGATTTGAATGACAAGCATCCGTTAGTCAAACTACTAAAAAGTAGATTTTTTGGCACTTTTTTCTCATATTTCTTTTTTTTGTTTTTGTTTTAATTATATTTATGTAATATCGATAATATCACACTAAAACCATTGAATTAAACATGATAAATATCAGTTCATCCTAAACACAATGCGTCCAGTAATACTTATTTATTTATTTATAAAATGCATGATATTTAATGGAGACATTTCCATGGAGTAGATACATTAGATCACCATACTAGGCGGCTGCCTGTTTCATGGTGACCAATGGAGTATAGTTACATTGTTTGAAGTCTGGTGTAAACATATGGATTTATTATATTAACATGCTGACAATTGGAAAAATTATAAAATAAAGTAGAAGATGGAAAGGAGAAAATACATGCGTAAGGATTAGATTATAAAAATATACATAATTTTTTTTGTGTTATATACGAGTGCAATCATGCACATATATAAAAAAATGAACAGATGAATACATACGTACACACGCAAACACGTACGCATATATATATATATATATATACATATATGTAGGCATATATACATGTATTTACGTATATATACACATATATACACACACATACACACGCCCTTACGCATATAAAATGTAAATAGCTAGAATAAAATATTGAACGAGGCATTTTTATTTCTTAAAAAATAGTACACAGTAAGTAAGTACTATAGATTAATGTGCTATTCCGATGGGTAAGAGTTTTTTTTTTAATTAAGTAATCTGATAATCATTACATTAAAATTTAATAAATGTATGTATATCTCTTTTTCCTCTGGTTTCCGATCTCTGAAAGAACAGAGAACAGTACATTTTTTGTTGAACATTGATTTGTTTTGTCACACCAAACAAAAAACTTCGCATTTGGCCTTTCTACGTCAAACAAAAAGCATATTTGAATATTTTTCGTATGACATGCGTCAATCTGATCGATTTGAGATTTCCGGATGAAAAATGTGTTGAAAAATATTTAATCTGAAATCTATGTTTTCATTTAAATACGAAACCACGAATCATTACATTTTTTGCTTATATTATTTGATTTCAACCAATTACGGGATTAATGCCTCCGCGGGATGTTTTTCATTTTAAAAGATCTTAGGCAAAATCAATAGAATACGGAGCCATTGTAGATTATCACTCAAGAAGCCGTTGAATAGATGCACTTGTAATGTTAGTACTATTAGAGCTCTTCCCGGAAACGGTGCAAATGATTTGGCCATTTGTCTTAATTTCTTGGTCAAACTGTTTAACCAACATTTTACACATCATTTAAAAAAATTGACAAATTCAAGAAACCATCAATTTAAAAAAAAAACTATTGTGTCAAAATATTTTAAGCATGTAGAAAAAAAATGTTTTCAAAAAAACTATTCGAAGCCTCAAGCGCCACGTACTATTGGAGTAACCCATTATTTAATACTTTTGTATATTATATGTTTCATTTTATCCTACCTGCTCATCCCTTGGTAGTGTATTTTTTAAAGTTGTTTTCGTTGTCAACGTTACTATGTTTTTGTTAGAGAAGTAGCAAGTTGTTTACCATTTTCCACTATCAAACTCGACCAGCTTGCTATTTTAATGAAGATTCCTGTCCAGTGGAAGGCCAGCGAAATAGTTAAGCTATATTTAATTGTTTACTTTAATGAGGGTAGGTCATGGTAAATAAACATACTTATTTTTAATTATGATCGAGTAGTTACACGGAATATGTTCCAACAAACATGGTCGCTAATTATTTCATATAGCCAATATTAAGAGAATTTTTTTCTTCAGCAACAAGAAAATGTACAGAAAATGAGAAGATGTTGAATTTTTTGAAAGCTTTATTCATAACAGCTAAATATATTTATTTAGATTATATGTCCTTTGAAACGTAATGGAGTTTAGATTAAAATTCAAATCACATGTCACACAAGGTTAAATTTACCGGATTACGAATCAACTGACAACATTTAATTTCTCCCTAATACTATGATAATATGTATGAAATATTTTTACAATGTCCACATTTAAATTGCTTTTTTTTTTCTTATTTCTGATTTTGAAAATTTATGGTGGATTTCCATTTAATATTAATTTCTTTTTATTAAAAAAAAAAACCTTTGGAACTTTCTTCGACTTGTTTATTTTTGACCGGACCGGTTTCATCGTATCACGAGAATCTTCAGACTGGCACAATTAAAACTAAACCATCATTTATATCAGGAATGAGTCTCATTGCTTTCTAATATTGCACATTTATGAAATTTGTTTTATGCTGACGGTACGGCTTTAGAATTATATAAAAATCTACTATCGGGTTGGTTCAAACCTTCCTGTATACAAATATATATATATATATATATATACATAATGTCTATCGTGGTAGCTTTTATTTAAACAGGGGGCTATTTCTGGTTTTGTTTTGTTCCCGTGAGAATGAGTTTTATATAAGTTTTTTTTCTCTTCATTTACATAATCTTCGTTCTTGTTTTTTTCTGTTTTTTTTTTAACTTGTGGGGCACAATTGTATTTTATGAGTACAATTAATTGATCTACGTTCCTCGGATTAAGCCTAGCGAAGACAAAACTGAAGCGTAGATAGGAGTATCTACTTACGTAACAATTGATATAAAACTACGAATTATTGGTTAACAAATCTAACGCATCTCGTTAGAATGAGCCGGTTTAAAAAACAATTGGGTTTCGTAATATTGTTATCCATGTAAGTAAGTAAGTCCAGTATAAACGAATAAACTAAGAGTTTGGAATAAAGAAGAACACAATAAATGCGACGTGAGCGTAATTCGTGATCCAAAAGTTTGGCCATTTCGGCCTTAAATTTTTAATGCACAAGATTATTTCGCCATAAATTCATTTCGATCAAATGGCATGGAAATATTCAATGCAGGTGGTGTAAGAAAGATAGAGCACTGTATTTTCTGTATTTTTATTTGCTCTCTCGGGGCTAGAACCAAAAGGTATTACAGAAGCACACCGGCTACCATTTAAATCTACGTGGAAGGCACTTTTAGTGAGCATTCTTTATTCTATGACTGAGAGTAATAAATTTTCTGCATGAATTCTCCAGAGTGGTAGATACTCCCAGTATCGCTCTGGTGAAAGACCACCATACAGAATTGAAATATTGCTTGAAATGGCTCTTGCCGTATTTATTGACAAGATCTAAATAGCCAGATGTTTCCCAACCTTTCTCTTTATCGTCTCCGTCCCCTCCCCAACCCTTTAGTCCCGCAACATACCCTATTACATACCATATTTCATAGTCTCGCTGGCTCCGGTCAGTTGGGACACTTGACACTTGAAAAACCGCAGCTATCGTTTTATGTAAAAGTGTTATTAATCATTTAAAATATCATTTTTTAAAGAAACTTATAAATTCATCCTTAATTTACCGCCAAAGCGTGTTTTTTAATCTTTTCAATTACCTATCAGCATTGTCTTGCCTTACTGTAATAAAATAATGAAATTATGTGCTAAGCTTTTTTTACACCAATTTTTGCCCTTCCTACGGTATTAAACAAACAAAAAAACATTCCCTCCCAATAATGCTCTTAAAATGATTCCATTATTTAATCTTCGAGAAATTACTGAGTTTACCATTATCAATTCACCTCAGCAAAAAATACATCGTAATTTTAAACATTTATTTCCACAAGATGTGACATTAAATGTCATAAAATTCATACAAAATAATCAAAACGACGCAATAAATATATCATAAATGACAATAAATTTTATTATCTCTTAATGGCAATATTTTTAACACTTCCGACTGTCTTAAATCTGGAAATTTCCACTATCACTCTCTTAATGTTTTTTTTCGCTTTATCTATGTTAATATGTTTTGTTTACTTTCTGGTCCGGAAGAACTAATAACAACTGAGCTAATCAGTATTTTATCGCTCTAACATACGCACTAAGTGATACTATATATTTTACAAGGTTGAAATGCGACGGTTAGTAAGTAGTTAGTTGAATTTTTTTTCTAAAATATCACGCACTTCTTTTTGAGTCGCTTCCTCATTGCTGAGGACCGTGACCCCACTCCAATCTTCCTCTTGCGCGAGGCTTCTCCACTCCCTGCGATCCTGCGCTGCGTGGAAAGCTGTGGACACCGACGTTTCGGACGCTTGCGAAATTTGGTCACTCAAACACATCGACGGCCTTCCTCTGCTTCTCCTGCTTTCCACTTTGCTAGTGACCATGAGCTTCTCCAGGGTAAATTTCTCGGTTTGGCGAGCAACATATTCAAAGAATCTGAGGATACGCTGTAGGCAGACAGTTTGTAGCCTATTGTGGATGCCAAGATCACACACATGATATTATGTAATTATCAACGATTTTGGAGAATGTGTAGTACAAAAAATGGTCACCCTTAAATGCATATTTTTTTCCATGTATATTCTGTTGGTGAACGATGATGCATGTATTATTTTAGCATTTATGAGCTAGTAACAAATCTTATTTCGTATTAAATTAATGTGAAATATGGATAAATTTTTTAACGCTTAACGGACATTTAAAAAATAAATCAGGTAAATTAGAATCCGAACTAAAAAAAGCGTGTTCGGCCTATTATCGAACTTATTACGAATAATGTTTTGGATATAGTGACAAACACGAAATAATCTGTTTCGACAGCTCTGAACAATTCCAATTCTGGGTTGGCGGAAAAAGTTTATCTGGCTCGAGAACCAGATGAGAAAAAATATAATAGGAAGGACTGAAAGAAACAAGGGGATGCCACGGAAATTGAATAGGTCTAACTTGATTCACCTCACTGAAACCTGACTGCATTCCAGAATTGGCTAGTTGCTCGTATCGCGGCAATGAACACTTTTGCTCCTACGCGTTGAGCGGTTTGAAATTGAACTGATTTCGGAACTATTTTCTTCCAGTGGCAAAAGGGATCAGATCGGGGGGGAGGGAGGTGGGTAGATAATAATTATGCATTTAAGATGCCAGAACATAATAACTGCACTTTTCATGACATCAGAGCGCACTGATTGAGAGATTTCTGCTTTATAGTTTATATAATACAATATTAATACCTGATAAAACGATGCCTGTGTATTTCAATTGAACCGAATAATTAATAATTTACGTTTTATTTGTTTCAGGAAGAAATCACCATAACAGCTAAAGTGTCACCAGTGGCGGGTAGTGGAACAATAAAATATGGTTACAAAACTGAAACTAACCAAACGTAGTGTAAAAAGTAAACATAACACTATAAAATTCGACACTAAGAATAGCTTAAAGCTTAGAACTCAAAATAATATTAAAATATTTTCAAAGAAGTTATAATATCTACTTTAACTACAAAAATTGTGATTCTAAAACCAAGTGCCTTAATTTTTTTATTATCAAAGTGGTTGTGATCTGTGATAGACGCTTATTAAATTTTAAGTAGTAGTGTCGCCAGTCGTAAAATTTCAGCAATGGGTTTACATAAGCAGTATTTACGGGTGGGACAAAGCGCTAGGAATAAATTGTTCGGTATAAATCCTGAAAATGGATTTGCTGAAAGGACCGGATCTACGCCCCTGAGCATGCTGATATCGGAACAAGGAAAAATCAATCATGGTGAGTTGTCTTTTATTACACATTGCTTGTTTTCATCAGTCACCAGTCAAAATAATGTGTTTTAAAAACCATTACTAGTATTTTTACTCATGGCACTTTTGTGTGTACGCATGCACACCGCCACCGGAGAGAAAAACTGATTATAATGTAGGCATCTGTTTATCCGAAGGAAGCCCAATTTTTTCTTACTTTCGGTGAAATTCATCATGCATCCTCAAATATCGAAATGCTTTCATAAAAAAAACTCTTTCTTTAGTCAGAGTCGAAAAATTTCTTTTGAAAACTGACGACAACCGTTCTCTTTCAAAACCGATAGATCACGCGTCTAGGGGGTATCTGTTCAGCGCACCCTACTGTGTGTATGGGAACATCCTGTGCGAGAAAGATACAAAATTATATGACCGTTTCGCGCTACGCACTCGGTGTGCACAACAGTTGATTTGTTGAGCAAGTGATTTTTGTCATGCTTTAGATTTTTTCTTTTTAGAATAAACTCTATATAATTCTATATATCTTTACAAAATCGTATCGTCTAGCAAGATAATCGCCTGGGATCGTACAGAGCCATGACAAAAAAAATAATGAAACGTCTTTGATGCTTCATACAAAAAAATCCTACAATGGATGAATCCACGCATGTCCGAAACGTTGGTACACAATTAGAAGAAATCGCTAAACGTTATATCCGAAAATTCAAACAATAAACTAAAAAATATGCATGTTAAGTATTCAAACACTAAATAATTTTTTTAAACTTTATAGTCATTACTAATATCCCGCAACAAAGTGACAGAATAAACTACATAAAGAAAAGTTATACTGTAAACATAGAATACTTGCATTGCAATAATGCTACCAAGGTATATTACAAAATATTGTCTTCTTAAATGTACGCAAAAAATCACATGATAATATTGCATTTTTGAGACTACTATGGACTGTAGGTGGGAATCAAATTTTTTTTCAACCTAAAAATTAAATTAATTCAAAAAGTCATCCAAAATATTGTGACGTGATTTGCCAAACATTTTCTCTGAATTTGATATTTCATCTCCAGCTTAAATTTAAAAAAATAAATAAAACGTTTATTTGTATAAAAGCTTATTTTTCATTAACGGGGACTACACAGGAGGCCAAATAATTTCCCTTAGAGCCCATGTCGTCTTTGGGGATGCTGTGTGGAGAATATTTTAAATAAAAGGCAGGATATGATGTTCTGTGAAGCAAAAGAGGAGTGGTGGGTAGAAATCAGGGGGTCAGTGTGTCCTAGAGTAATGGACGCATTAATCCATCCCTCCCACTACGGCGTACGGCGAAAAAGTCCGGCTGGAGAGGTCAAGGGGTCTCCCTCAATCGGCTTCTCTCGATTCGGCCCACCACGCAACTGGTTAGCAGGCGCCAAGATTTGGACAAACCTCGCCCCGTGAACCCGAGCATACCTGCCGTAGCAAACCACTTGGGGTGACCTATGTCAGAGGTGTTGGTTATCCGAAGAATGGTTCTCGGGGCGGCGGTGTCAATATCCGCCTCCCAAATAGAGTGAAGTAACGGCCGAAATTTCAGTTGCTCTTTGAACTCACTGTGAGAAATATTAACATTCGTCTAGTTGCTCTATGATAGAAATCTTAACAAGATCAGGCGACTTTTTTTTTTAAATATGAATACCCCACAAGAGTCCCAACTACTCCCAACCGTCTGGAGCCAGTGAGACTATGGCATCCCCAATTGGGGAATGTTGTGAGGCTGATGGTATTGGAGAAGGGAAGGAGAAGGAAAAGGGGAAGGTGGGAAAATACCTGGCTATTCAGATCTGGTTACCAAATATGTCTAAAATCCATTTCAAGCAACGTTTCAATTCTGAATGATGGTCTTTCACCAGGGCGATACTGAGAGTATCTTCCACTCTGGAACGTGCGCAAATATACTACATATTATTTTTAAATGAATTAATTGTGATACAGCACAAATTAATTATAAAAAATTTACTTGCGTATGCCGGGATTTGAACCCGCGACCTTCGGATTCGTAGTCGAGAGCCTTACCCCTCGACCATGGAGGCCGTCTGATGACAGTTCCCTGAAATATTGACCCTAAGAGCTAGAATAAACATGAAGCAGATTTTTTTGGGTATGTATTAATATTCGCCCCAATATCCATGAGGTATATATATATCATTCTCATTCTCATTTAAAAACGAAAGACAAATATTCCCTGGGTACCAATAATCTGAAAATAATTGAAAATCTTGTACTACCGTCGCAGTAAGCGCAAGATGTTGCTTGTGTTGTAATGGAGGACTTAGCCAGCCGAGGAATTGAACTCACGACGCCTAGGTGAGACCCAAACGCGATACCGACTCACGCGATACCGACTCAGCCACTGACCTGTCATGTCTATGTAGGTATATCAATACATTCATGATCCCACGTTAATTCATTTATATGAATAAGAATGAAAAACTTGTTTTGTAAAAAAATAATGGAAACACTCGAAAACACTGTGATCCCGTACAAATTCATACAAAAATATGATTTTTTTATAAATTAATTTATGCCAATAAATACAAATAAAACTGGTAAAATACGCCATTCGGAATTTAATCGGGCATTTCAACGAAACCGATTTTTTAAATTATGAAAACAAAAACAGATGAGTATTGAGAAAAATTATAAAAGCGATGTTCCTGGTAGGAATTTATGTGTTTTCGCAAACAGATATTATTTTTTTTTTTTTTATTTACTAATTCTAATTTTATGAGTGTGGTGGAATGGCGTCATGTTAATATAATATTTTCTGTTTTTATTTTTTATTGGTTCATTTGATTAACATAAATAAATACTGATTAGAGCCGAAGCAATTAAATCATAAAAAATAAATAATGTATGAATCAAAATTTTAAGCTATGTTAGAATTGTTTTTAGCTGTGCAATATCATAATATCTGAAGAGTCCATCTTATATGCCATATTAACACTTTATAGTCCAGTAATTGTAATTATTACTTTACTTGGGGCTAATTTCAAATTGGCAAATTCCGGGGACGTCCGAGGAAGACATGGCACGATCAAGTGAATCAAATACTTGAGTCGGGCCATGTCAGAAGTCGGAATAACAGAAGAGAATATATGAGACGTTGTATGAATGTGAATGAAGTAAGAAGTGTATGCGAAGATCGAGTTGTTTGGCGGTCCGTCCTCTCTGCCTACCCCTGCGGGGAAACGGCGTGATGGTTAGTTGGTTAGTTAGTTAGCAAATACTTAAAACCAAAGCGATGTTATTTGTGTGGTACAAATTTGTGTAAATAGAGATATCGGTTCTTTTATAGGACATTATCAGTGAATTAGTTTTTTTTTATCGGTGAAATGTATTTTGTAGTAATTTTATCTACAGTTAGAGCAAAGGTTCTCAACCTTATTTTGCCCACCGCCCACTTTGAAAAATTTTTTTTTTCTAGAGCCACTCCACATATATTTTTTTTATTTATCATCTGTCGTGAATCTGAAACAGCTATTGCCACGATTATATTTAAGCATTCAACTACACTGTAATACTCATATTATATAGTGGTAAGACAGGATATGACTCTTATCGTATTTCTGAGTTTAAAGAAGAATGTTTCAATGAGAACGATTTAATAGCTTAATTACTACAAACAAATTTTCTGCGGTTTTTTTATTAACGGGATTTAATTAACTTCACCTGTATTTATATGTGAGACATTTCAAGTGAAATCATCCAATTTTCTATTTCTATTTTCATCCACCTCCCGAACTACCGAAATATGTGAATTTTCGCACACGTAATAAAAAGGATTACAATACATACGAGTACATAAACAAAAATTAACCAATATTAATGTTTACTTTGCTTTATTTTTACGTGATTGGCGTGTTTTTTTTTTAGACTATATATTTTTTACCTGCCCAGGGCGTGGGCATATTATGATGGCACACTGTGCCATCTCAACGCCCCCTAATTTTCTGTGGGATTTCTACTGCCTCCTGAAAGACTGAAACGCCCACAAGGGGGCGTTATCGCCCACGTTGAAAACCTATGGTCTAGAGTTATTTTATGGTTTGTTTTCCGTTGAAATGATATATCACAAAAATTTCGCTATACAAATTATGCACTGGTAGATACTGTGAAAGACTATATGAAAGATTGATACCCCTGTGAAAGACTACATTCAGGTTCAAAACGTTTCTTGAAATTGTATTAACCATGTTTGATGACCAGATTTTAATGACCGGGTAAATCTTAATCTTCTTCCCTCTCCTCATCCTTCAGCTTCATCACAACATACTGACTACGGGCAGTTGAGACTTTTGTGCAGTAATCGATAGGATACGAATGTACCATCCCAGCTGGAAACACTCCTTAACCGGTGCGACCGGTACACAAGGGAGCACTGATTTGTTAGGACTTGGAACACGTACTCTGAGGATGAAAGGAGGTTGGAGTTTAATCGACCGGTAGAACTACCTACATGGCAACATGGTCAGGAATTGCGAATTTATGTGTTTCTTTTCTTGTCTCTTTTTGTATCTTCTGAGGCTTTTGTGAACATATAAACATTAAAAAAATCAAAGTAATTTTAAGATTTTAATTTCTTCAAAAGATTAGTATTCACTTTGTAGCATCATTATTAATAAATTAATTAAGAATTACTTTGTATTCACCACTTTATTAATATTCACATATCAACATTTTTCGAAAGCAATTCTTTCTTCGTCAGGAACATATAGAATACAAATATTATTCTATATATTTCTGATGAAGAAAGCATCGCTTTCAAAACATGTTGATGTTTATATTAATAAAGTGGTGATTACAAATTAATTCTTAATTCATTTAAATTTTAAATTATTAATTATACCAGTGATATTTTATTTTATTCAATTGTAACAATAATTTCTGCACTGCGTCATTCAAAAATTAACTTGTGCCTAGACTTCACGCAGAAGGTAATACTTTTTCATATTAAGTATACGAAAAAATATATATTCAACTTCTCGGAATACAAATACAAACAAACGATTATTGCATAAATCCTCAACAAATAATTAAAATATGTTCCTAGAGTATAAGTATCAGTGAATTTGAGGTATGATTTACATATTCGCATATGTTGCTAATTATTTGGAATGGTACTAACACTATGTAATTCCTGAATATGTTCGTGAGTCAAATCAAATATTTAGTTGTTGTATTTCGTGAAAGCTATCTATTTATCTATGTACCTATCGTAAAGTATTTTGCACCAGTGTCACTATTGAAATTAACAAAATATGTAACAGCCCACAAATGGCGTATATAATATAATAAATAAATAAATAAATAGATATGCACAGATTAATTAAGGCAACTATGATATCCTTCAAAAGGATTACCACTGCAATTTTAGTCAGTTTCAAAACCGTGCCAATTTTAAAAATTGGCATCGTGATATCTAAAAGTCCCGAACCTTGACAAGGATGAAGTCGAGAGTGACCTCCATTGCGAGATGTAAAGGCGCCCGCTTACTTTCTCGCAAACCTGGGTTCGATGATCGTATTGCCCAATAATGAACTGGAAACGTAACATTCTGCACGCGGAAACATGGCACGCATAATGGTGTAGATTTAACTCATTTATTGCACGTCAGAATCTTATCAAATGAATAAATGGCCCGGCGCGCTGACTGACAAATGAATTAAAATGTGATTATATTTTTCTATTGAGCCATGACTTCGAATGAACCCGTTTGAGGTCGAATCTTTTATATAATTTTCTCCTTCGTAAAAAGCGCATTCTGGTTTTCACGTGATATTTTAAAAGAGTTTTGCGTATAGGATAATATCATAAATTTCCTTTACCAATAAACTAAAAATATTATTTGTCTCGAACGAACTCGATATACGAGTAGAATAGTATGTTTATTATTTAGATATGTTTTGAAAAAATAAATGTTTGGAATGAAACAAAAGTTTCAAATGAGTGTTTCTTTGTTTAGAGATAGTTACTTTCGCTGTCAAATCAATTATGGCACCCAAACGACAAGCCATAATTCACAAACTCATAACTTTATTCCAAAAAAATATGTTATATGATGTATATCAAAAATATATCGTAAATGACGTTACTTTCTGGAAGGAGTGGTGTTTACCTAGAATAAAAGCCATGCACATTGTGTGATGCCAGAGTTTAGCGTTAAATATCTGCTGTGACTTACTTTCATTATTCAAAGAGATAATTTTAGGGCTTTATGATCCATTTTTGAAATCTACTAAGGTACAATATATTAATAATAAAGTCATGTTACCAATACTGGATGAATGCCATTATAAATTCCTAGCGAATACGAGAGCTATTTACTACTGGGCGTACATGTTATTAATTTTAATGTGTACGTATTTTAAAAACAAGAAAAATATACCAGACGCACAGTAAAAACCATGATTTATTACACAGTCGCTCTTTGTACGTCCGAGGGTTTATTGCTGTATCATATAAGAGTTTTGCGATAATTCTGTAATACTTTAAGGTGAAAAAGTTCATAGGTTAATAAAAAGATACATTAATTGCCTTATTTCTGCCTGTGATTTTAATGGCTTGTTTTTAAATTATCTACCTCACATTGACGTCATATAACCATCGAAAGAAATTTAAATTTTCTCCTTTTTGAGTCAAAATATTTGATTTTTAGGGGAGATTTATTTCACTAACTGGGGAGATGTTAAAGATAAACAACTAGTGTAATATTTAGACAGACTTTTACTATCCATTAGAAAAGTACGAACTCCTTCACAATTTGTTAAATTATTACCCCGTATGTCAAACCTATTAATACATTTCAAAGCATTAAAGATAGATTTTTAAAAAAATTTACGTAAAATAAATTTAATAATATTATTATTAAGTTTTGAAAGTATTTTTAGTTTTATTATTGTTGTTGTAATAGCTGTTTCGGGGTTCAAGGCCATTTTCAAACTGCGGTTAATCCACATTGCGACGACTTTTTTTTTTACTTTATTTACTCCCATCCAATTCCAATATGGACGGGTGTTTAAAATAATTATTTATTATCGGTTAAACCGATTTAGTTAGAAAATAACACAAATTTTCAGTCCTGTGAGGTTTTTACATTTATAATGTGTTTTCCCCGTATTTAAATGACAATGTTATCTTATTTGATTTATTTTAATGTTTTATATTGTTTTGGTGATGTGAGCATACTGAGAAGTGGTGAATAAATACTTTTCCTATTACTTTATTCCTAATCGGTTTGTAGATTCAGAAAAACGTGCAATTGGATATTACCGACACTTACTGTGCATGTTTTCAGAATCATTGCACCGAGCACTTTATCCACCCATAGTTGAAAAACCTCTTTAATTGATATAACATTTGAGACGTTTACAGTCACTTTTTAAAACTGCTTTTAAGATCTGTCATCCCTTTTTGCACTCCTTTACGATGTGTTAATTCATTTCTCCTTTATCACTGATATTCTAACATATTAAAGCATTTACAATGCAGTTCTTAATCTATATTAACCTCTTCATTACTTATTAGCTGTGCGGAAAGAGATCCCTGTTTTCGTGTTAATATATTCCATCAAACAAATATCCAACAATACCTACCTCTAAACAATTTTCCTTCCTAATCTAGTTGTTCCGTATTGAAACCACAGTCCTCATAACACCCGTTCTATCTCTTTTTCTCTTAAGGTCAGACATGTATTTTAGAAAGGGATAATACCAGATCTCACTTAATATCATATTTTAATAGTAGACTCAAAACGTAATTTTATGATTTTCTTCGGATAGTGGTATTTTTCACGCAAACACAGATAAATTCACCTGAGTAAATCTGATCGTAGATATTTCTCAGGAGGTAGCAGGTAGCAAGAGAAGTATGTACTTTTATCAAAGTTGTATTATAAGCAACCTGACCCACTTTGTAGATCTGTCGTGGTAGACGCCTTGTAACTGATAAATGTACAGCATGATCCGTTGTTTTATCTCATTATATCATGCCTTTTTGATTCGCTGGTTGATGTACATTTTTTTATTAATTTTTTTAATAACTAAGTGTACAAACCTCATTGTAATATATTTTTAATCATTGAAGATAATAATGACAACTTTCAGAATAAAAGATGTCCCATATAATTAAAAAACTGATTTTTATACCCGAGACACTATCTAAAGATTACGAATAAATTCGGGTAGAATATTTTAGTCATGATGAAAAAGGTAACAGCCAAAAAATACGTGGGAATTAATTGAAGATGATATTGACAGTTCTTCGAAATCGAAGTATGATACCGATACAAATCATGGGACAGATTGGGGTAGGTGTAGCTCAATGGATTAGAGCGCAAGGTCCCGGATATACCATGAGGTCCTGGGTTCGAGTCCCGGATGCTACCGGTACCTTTTTCTTTTCTACGTCTTTTCGGTTTCATTTTTCATTTTGAGAGTTGTCAATATTATAATTTCTTCAAAAAATTAGTATTCACATTGAGATGTCATTATTAATAAATGAATTAAAAATTACTTTTTAATCGCCACGTTATCAATATATACATATCAACATGTTTTGAAAGCGAACCTTTCCTCATCAGTAACATACAGAATATATGTATATTCCTGATGAGGAAAGATTCGCTTTGGAAACATGTTGATATGCATGTATTAATAAAGTAATTTTTATTTCATGTATTGTCAATATTATCTTCAATAAGTAAAAATATATATTAAAGTTTCTTTCAGTATAATATTTGTAGTAAATAAACAGGATTTTTACTACTTGGATGACACGCGCGTTCCGGGTTCATTTTTGTGGACTAATGTTTGGGTTTCTTCTTCATTGAGAAAATTTCATGACAATAATTTATTTTTTTAAATTTATTTGAGTAAATTTAATTTGATTTAATTTTGGTATTTCACACATAATTGATTCAGTTTATTTGATAAAAGTTTCAGTATGGTAGATTCTCTCAGTATCGCCATGGTTAAAAATCACCATTCAGAATCGAAACATTACTTAAATTGCTTTAGTCGTGTTTAGTGACTAGATTCAAATAACCTAGTGCTTCTCGACCTTCCTCGTCCCCATTGTCTTAACATTCTCACTCCCTTCAGCCTTACAACGTAACATCTGGGATGTCATAGTCCCACTGACTTCAGGTAATTGGGATTCTTCTGCGGTATTCACGAAAAAAAAACTTATTCCTGCATAATAATACCTTTAAAACCAAAATTCCGATACATTTGCCGTAGTTGGCAATACCGCACATACTCGTACGTTAATCTACACAAATAAGAGGAACAGCGGAAAAGCCAAAGGACATCCATGTCAGTTTCTGTTTGTGGGATCCCACAACAATGTTATTATATTCTCTTAACCGTACCTCTCATCTATATATATAAAAATCAATGTAATTTTGTTTGTTTGTCTGTTTGTTTGTCCTCGATTTTCTCGAAAATCACTTGATCGGTTAGGCTGAAAATAGCACAGTTTGTTTTTATTATTGCCGGTTAGTTTGAATGAAATCCAATATGTAAAACTGTTGCTATAACGTTTTAAAATTAGTATGAAAAATATTGAACCCACCATGTTTTATTTAGGTTAGCCCATAGATATAACACTCCGGTAAGCCACAGATTGCATATTCAAAAGAAGAAGGCTTTTTTGGGTAGAATATTTTCAAAATGGAAAACTCGAGTAGGTACCTACTTAAGAACTTTTTGATTGAGATATATTTTGAAAAAATATACGTTTGGAATGAAATGAAATATTCAAATGAATGTTTCTTTATTTGGACATAGTTACTTTCGCTGTCAAATCAATTATGGCACCCTAATGACAAATGAAAAATCCCGAGCAAGGCTGGGTACACATCAGCTAGTATATCATAAAATTTCAATTTGAAACATTTCGTCACGTGAGAAAGGGTCGTTTTTACAGCTTGTTCTTTTTTCTATTGTTTGACTGTGAAATGATTTGCCGATCTCCCATAAGACTCAAGTAGATATCCTTAAAGGGGTAAAACAAAGGTCTTGAGGGAAAAATTCCCTCACGGCCTTTTTGTGAAAATATATATTACATTTATACATACGTATGCATTTTTTTTCACATAAATGTATACCTTTATTTGTGAGAAGTACATAATAGAACAGTTTCATAATATGTCCCTGAAAACTTCACCAAAAAAGAGACTGGCTCTTGTGCTTGGCAATATATACCTATCTATACATGTTGGTATTTTTGTAACTACTACTTTTATATGAGGTAACTATTATTTATTGTGATTTTGATTCATGTCTTTTCCGTTGGGCGTCATAATAAAAATGCTTGCAAATGATTTGCATATACATATAAATTAATCGTAATACAATGGAACAAAAATTTCACATAAGTGTTTTATTTAATTATAACATATTAAAAAAAATTATATGTACGTGCGCTTTATTATGCAAATACTGACTAACGCGGAATTTTGACCTACCCTGTGGCAGGTTTCATGATATCTGCCCAAGTTTCGTCATCATCCAGCTTACTTTCCTGCTCCACCATTACCTTAATTATTTCATTCTCTGCTTTGTATTAAAAATGAAGAATTCCAGTCAGCTTCTTAATTTTAATTTTCACTCTGTTCACCGTCTTACTTAAATTCCAGTATTTTTATAAACCAATTGTTCATAGTAGAATAAAATTTAAAGTTGGCTTAAGAAATTGGCCGAATTGGAAGTGTTAAGAGCTGCGATCAATTTAAACCGGATGACGTCATAATAGTTAGAATTCTACAAGCAATGCTCTGAAACAGCGCTGCGACCGGGATTGAGTGACGTCAAACGCTTTAATTTAAAAAAAAATCGTCATTCTAATATTAATTGTGTTAAAGAGATCCACTTCTTAAAATTCGAACGAAATCACGCACACTTATGCAAGCATTGAAAAGGTTGAAAGTCCCGCTTAACACAGGTCACATATTTCGGTAAACGCAAAAAATGCTCAGGCGTAAATATAAAATTGTTTTTCGATCATATTCTAACAAACTTAATTTGCTACAATGAAAAATATGACAATATCCGAAAAACGATTACCAATCGTAAAATATTTTGCGCCTTAAACTTTTTTTTTTAGGTCTGACACTTTATTTTTTTCTAGGCTTATAAAAAGACCCACTAAAAATGCCCTGGTAAACCAAAGGCCAAAGTGTAATCTACTTTCAGTATTTTATCAAATTTTCAAACATAAAACACATTATTTTTCATCACTTCGCATTGCATCGCCTTAATAACCATATGCAATAAAAAGCATATATTCCGAAACATCATTCATTGTTCTATCTGAATATAATTTTTGAAGACTTTCATTTTTTGTTTGAGTTCCTCATTATCAGCATTTTACAAGTAATATCTAAAGATATCCCCTGTATCTATATCAGCGCGCCTAGAAACGGTGGTTGTCCTTGCATCGAGTATATATCGCCAGTGCCTACTACACCAGAGATCTTGCATGAGTTACCCGTCGTAAACACCAAACAGTACAGTGGCCGGTCAAAACCTACAGCGTGGAGTAGCCACTCGCGTTGTATTGCGTCACTTTCATTGATTGGTTAAGTAATATCCACACAAAGTCTAGGAATGTGACTGTCAAATATTTACCTTGAAAACGCTAGACGACGGAAGAATCGAAGGCACATGAAATATATTAGAAACAGATGTTTCCATGCGTCTGAAATGAACTGCAACGCAAGTTTTAAAATAATAGTCCGATTTGCTGCAAAAGAGACTTCATTGTAATAAAATGAACAGTCTTAGGATTGTAATGAGATCTAAGCTTATAAGGATATCATGGAGAAAAACCTGCATAGTTGAGTGATAGGCAGCATATTAACGGACTGGAGTGGAACAGAAAACGGCCGAAAGAAAAAATAATATCCGGAAAACGATCAGGACTTTCCTTGGGTTGCATTGCTAGTAATATTATAGTCAACTTAATCTAGCCATGCATGTATATGAGACCAGTGATAGGTCAACCGTATACAAATGTTGGGAACGTGTTTTGCACATCTCCCCAAGGGATTAACGACATTAGTTCCTCGATTTAAGCATCGGTAGAATAAACACAGCATTCTCACCTTACTTTCTAAACCCTGCAATGCATCCGAAGAAAAGTTTTTTTTTCGTATAATTAGGCTATAATATAATCTTTCGTATAATCTCTAGCTTTAAAGCTAGAGATGGCTGAATATGGTTATGATACGTACTTATTAACCCAAATAAAGATACAAGTTTAGCTACAAGATGTTACGTACAAAGGCTTAAACAATTTAATTTTACATCACCCTCATTAAAAAAATTAATTGAGCATGAAAAGTTGTAAAGTCTCTAAGACATTTTTAATATTATTGCAATCACATCTATAACCGTCAAATTCAAAGTCACTAAGCTTATTCAAAGCCGTTCACACTTTGGTTTCAAGCAACGAGAAATTAAGGAAGTCATTTACTGTTAACCTTCTTTCACAAAAAAGTAAAGCGAATATATTACTTTTTATCCCCGGATATAATACCAAGTCCTCCGCGTTTTTACTCAATTAAACCACTTTTAAGAATGTCTGTTGAATAGCAATGTTATAGCAACGCGATGCTGCGAATTTGCTCCTCTTGACGTTGCAACGTCTACATTCGTTACGTTATTTTCTATGCCAAGCTTCCATTCGTGCATTCTTACAAACCCCACCGAACTTTTATAAAGAAGCAAAATGAACATCTAAGCACCGAATTATCATTTCCGAAATAGCTAAAATCACTTTGCATTTTGCACAATCCGAAATATATAGGTAAGTCCAACCGTTATCAACTTGCAACGTCATTACTGTCATGGTTAAATCATGACATAAATTACGATGCCAGCTGAAAATAACTGCAGTCATATGAAATTTTTTTAAAACGGTTATAAAATAAAACAATTTGTTCAATATTATCACAAATTCAATTATTGTTCAATTGGGAAAAAAATATCGTAAAAGGACTCTGTATCTCGGTTGAAGCCGATTAGCAAGCTAGTTTAAAAATATATATTCGGTTCAATGATTTATACAAACGTTTTATTTTTTAAAAAAACTAGCTTATAAATGACGACAAGTATTCAAATACTGGGAATTCTGCTTGTTGATGAAACTTTTTGCACTCATTAACTTTCAACATTTTAATGGCTTTATTGTTTTTGCATTAATATAATTGTGGAACTCAACATGCTTATTAACAATAATAATAATAATTCTTTATTCCAGAAGACACGCGGGGGTAGGGCAATGTAATACCTCCCATTGGTTAACACATAAAAATAAATAACAAATACATAAAAAATAAAACAAAATTATATAAAAAAATATTGATTAATGCAAAATGGAAAAGGTTTATGGTAGATATTTGACGGTCCCCTATCTACAGAGGGCTATCGATGGGAACTCCATCCAGGCAGCCGTAGCAGTAATGACGGTATTCTTGGATTGGCGTACTCTGCATTACAAATCTTACGTGCGGTGGCGGAAAAGTGCCCTGAAAGAGTGCACTCATCCCTTCAGGAACATTTCTGTAGCGCTGCAGTATCTTGGTAGACGGAATAGTTGGCGATGTGCATTATTGTAGGTGAATTTTACCATGTGCCATCGGGATGCAGTGTAATATACTCACAGTTGTGACGTATGCGTTGAACAACATTATTTTGACGCTTGTGCTGCAAAAGTGAAAACTCCTCGATAGCATATCTACTTTAACGGATATCGCTCTTATTTGCCTCTCCATATCCTAAATGTCCTTCAGGTCGTCTGTGATAATATGTCCCAAGTATTTTACGGTACGACCGATTAAGGTTCACTTACATCATTTTAATTTAATGGTGGTTGCGCTTAATTTGTAGAACTATTAGATATTACCTTCGTAATTTTAAAATAATTAAAGTTACGAAAATACTATTGAATCATAATGTTTCGTTCTTTAATAGATGTGTACTTATTGTGTGGCGTCATTATTAATACAATTAATATGAAGTATTTTGTTTACACCACTGTTTAATAAATAAATATCAACATATTTCGGAAGCGAAACTTTCCTCACCAGAATAAATATATGTATAACTTATAGTGTGTATCCTGATGATACAAGTTATAAGTATATATTAAAGAGTGGTGTAAACAAAATACTTCATAATGATTTCATTAATAGTTATTCTTTTTTAATTTCATAAAACACTTTGTTGGTACTTACGAGTACTTCAATGGTGCAAGTTCTGCTAAAATAGAGTAAAGTAAAATGTTATCGGAATCGTTTCGATAATAATTAAACTAAGGTTTCCAGTATTTGGGGTTTATTTTCATGTAACGTAAGTTGTGCCTTCTTTAATTATATACGACTAGCGATTGTGTACCCGGCCTTGCTCGGGTTTATATAAATTTATGATGTTGTGAATTCTTGCTTGTCATTAAGGTGCCATAATTGATTTGGCAGCAAAAGCAACTATCTCCAAATAAAGAAACATTCATTTGAATATTTTATTTCAATCCAAACGTTTATTTTTTCAAAATATATCTAAATCATAAAATTCTTAAGTGTTTTCCATTTTGAAAATATTCTACCCAAAAAAACCTTTTTTGAAAATGCAATCTATGGCTAACCAGAGTGTTATATCTATGGGCTATCCTAAATAAAACATGGCGGGTTCAATGTTTATCATACTAATTTTAAAACGTTATGGCTACAGTTTTACATGTTGGATTTAATTCAAACTACTCTCTAAACCTTCCTGGCACTAATAATAACAAACTGTGCTATTGTCAGCGGAACCGGTCCAGTAATTTTCGATAAAATTGAGTACAAACAAACAAACAAACAAACAAACAAACAAACAAACGAACAAACAAACAAACAAACAAACAAACAAACAAACAAACAAACAAACAAACAAACAAACAAACAAACAAACAAACAAACAAACAAACAAACAAACAAACAAACAAACAAACAAACAAAAAACAAACAAACAAACAAACAAACAAACAAACAAACAAACAAACAAACAAACAAACAAACAAACAAACAAACAAACAAACAAACAAACAAACAAACAAACAAACAAACAAACAAACAAACAAACAAACAAACAAACAAACAAACAAACAAACAAACAAACAAACAAACAAACAAACAAACAAACAAACAAACAAACAAACAAACAAACAAACAAACAAACAAACAAACAAACAAACAAACAAACAAACAAACAAACAAACAAACAAACAAACAAACAAACAAACAAACAAACAAACAAACAAACAAACAAACAAACAAACAAACAAACAAACAAACAAACAAACAAACAAACAAACAAACAAACAAACAAACAAACAAACAAACAAACAAACAAACAAACAAACAAACAAACAAACAAACAAACAAACAAACAAACAAACAAACAAACAAACAAACTTACATTGATTTTTATCTATATAGATTTGTAATGGTAGATTATGCAAATTATTAGATATTGTTTCATGATTGTAAACAGTTACATTGATAACACCATGGTCAGAATTCGTGAGATGTTATGTTTGTCATAGCATAGCATCATAATAATGCATCACGACATACAAGTTAACATATAGAATGCATAATATTACACAATCGTTGGCAAAAAATGGGAATGCGTCACTGGGTGGGACGTGTAGTAAGGGTGCAAGATAGCCGACTACCAAAGGGGTATCTTTAAATAAGGTGATTTTAACAGAATGTTCGATAAAAAATGTTTACACCCCTAAAAACATAGATTACTATTGCATTAATACTTCAAATAATATTAAACTAAATAATGGAATTGTAGCACGCATAAAAATTTTTTTAACTCTACCGAAGAATTTAAAGTCAATGATTCAAATTTCCTACACGCACAGGCTACCCTCAGGGACTAATATATTAGCTATTTATAGATCTCCACTCATAGTACATGTTACTTACTTCACTTGACATTGTGTTATCTGAAGTAAAACACTGCAGTATTCATAATAGGAGATGCCAACATAAATATTAACCATAATGGTCTTCCACAAAGAGACGATTACCTCAATGCCATAAGCTACCACGGACCACGGTCTTGTCAGTCACATCAACAAACCTCAGTCAACTAGAGTCGCTGCTGAAACTTACTCCTGTATTGACCATATAACAGATTGAACAAAATTACCTATCAATACATGAATCTACAGTAACAATCTACTACTCTAAAAAATTTTTAGTTGAAAATATTTTTAAAAAAAGATGAAACCGGTACTATAACCTTTAAGAAGAATAATATTGACTAGGATACAATTTTACGCAACATAAAAAGTGAAAAATGGGAAATCCTGTACTCGATTAACGACTCTGATACGACATGGAACTATTTTATTAGCTTTGTTCAAATAATATTCAAGTAAATTGCCGTCTGAACACGGGCGTTTCACACCTAGTGAGATGGGCAATACGTCAACCAATAACGAATGTTTATATGTTTCTTTATAAGTAAAAATGAATGTCTGTCTGTTTTAGATTTTATCGAAAATTACTTGATCGCTTTCGATGTAAATACCACAGGTTGTTCGTATTACTGCCGAGAAGGTTTAAAAAGTAGTTTGAATAAAATCCAATATTTAAAACTGTTGCTATAACGTTTTAAAATTAGTATGAAAACCATTAAACCCGCCATGTTGTATTAGGTTAGCCATAGATGACATATTCAAAAGAAGGTTTGTTAGGGTAGAATACTTTCAAAATGGAAAACACAAGTAGGCACCTACTTAAGAACTTTTTATTTAGATATATTTAAAAAAAAAATGTTTTGAATGAACCAAAATTATCAAATTAATATTTCATTGTTTCTTTGTTTAGAGATAATTACTTTCGCTTCCAAATCAATTATGACACGCATCATCAAGGCCGGGTACGCATCAGCTAGTATGTAATAAATAAAAACAAATCTGATTAGAATAATTATGAAATGGATTTATCGCAAGAAACGACACAATTTCATTAAACAAGTGTTTGCTCTACATTCAACTCCATTTGCATGTTCACTCGGTTCACGTAATAATATTTCGTTCTAGATAACATGTGATTTTTACAATGGCGTTTTATTTTATGATCGAACTGAAGTCGACATATTTTTCAAAGACATGTCTTCAAATAAAAATAATAGTTCTATTTGTGAAATATGACGTTCCGTACAAAATTATGAAATTATAAAAAAAAAATATTAAAAAAAACAATTGTTTTTTCTTTAAGTAAGGATGCGAAAAGTTAACCCAGCTATGATGTTGAACTCGTGATACCATCTGTGTAGGTGTTTTAGTTATAAATAGTATACCATTATATCCTCTATGAATACCATTTCTTCGCTACGTGCCGAAACTAACGTGCAAACATCCATTTTCTACATAAAACTAATAAATCTCTCTTAATGCTATCCATTTAAGCACGTATCAAGCCACTAAACCTGTTTATTCAAAACGATGAATCCATTGTAATAATATCAGTGAAAAAAACATTAGTAAAACAATATTTGGAGATGCCCCAATGTTACGTTAATCATTTTATCATAAGTGAGCTTTGATGATAGAACTGTAAAGTTTTCATCGAGAGACGAAAACTTTACAAGACAATCAAACTCGGACGTGGAAAACAAACACCTTGTTGTAGCCCCTACTTTTAAATTGCTAGGATTCTCTCTTTTCTCTTATGATGCTAAAATGCGGCCTAAAGGATTCCGAACTTTGTGAATGTGGACATATTCAAACAACAGAACACGTCGTAGAAGAATGTCGCCTCCATCAGTTTCTCCATGGCACATCTGTGCTGAATCAAGTGACTACCGATATAATCGACTGGCTGAATAACCTAATAAGTATGTCTCATTTGCCCAATGGTGGAGTATTGTCCCAGTAAGCCAGTAGTTCTCAGTTTGATTCCAAGATGCGACCGATACATTTTATTTTAGGTCTTTTTTGTTTCATATTTCATTTGAGATTTGTTACTATTATCTCGGTTTATAAGCAATCTGGGTCCAGAAGGTTGTGTATGGAGCGGGAGAGAATGGGTCGAGACATCAGCCGTCAACTTGGGTGGCGGGTATAGTTACTGCCGCCCCTGAAACCATTTATTGGATGACCAACACCTCTGTCATACATCACCCCAAGTGGTTTACTATATTTATTGACTTAACAGGGGTGATCGGGTTAATAGAATAAGGTTTATCCAGGTCTTAGCGGCGGATTCGTCTATTCACCAACTGTGTTGTGGGCCGGATCGCGGAGACTCTTCGACCTCTCCAGTCAGACTTAATGTTTACAGCATTCGAATAATAATATGACAAACGTAAAAATATTATTACTTTACGGTGCTTGACTACAGCAACTTCATCTACAGTTTTTTTGTTATTTTATAGTCTTGTTAATCGCTTTTAATGTGTTAATTCTCGTACTTACACTAAAAAAATTGACAAATGATATATCTCTTAGCATATATTGTCTAGTGAGGCGGGCAAAATATAAAATATATATATATATATAGGAATAAAAAAATTAAACCCCTCGGTTGCTAACAATGAATTAATAAAATAATCAATTGAAATCTCTGGCCCTTCATCATTAAGATAAGGTCCTCCAACAGCCGTTATGTTCACATCTGCTCAGGTGAAGTCTTAAAGAGTCGGCGATGTGTGAATGCGATGCGGTGCAGGCCACACGTGGTCAACGAATGCTCGCCCCACTAATTCCCCACAGGAGTTAATGGGGACCACTGTGGACTTCCGAAGCCTCCGGAGGTGTCTTCCACTAACCCCCCTACCATTTGAAAGAAGGAAATGAAGAACAAAAATCATTTTTTTGTCATTAATACGTCACCAACTCTGCATCAAGAGGTTGCTTCGATAAGGTACAAATAAAATAAGTAATTGCGAGTTCAAAGCCACACTTCCAGCACGCAGAAATGAACACTCTCCGTTATTGATTCATCCTTTCGTTCTCTTTTATAATATCTGACCGACATCACGTAATCCAATAAGAAATATTTTCGGTCATTTTTTTCTGGCAGACTTAATGGGAATCGTCGAACTCCGCCAGAAATCGGGTTTCTCGTGTAACGTGTTATACAAGCACGTACATCACAACTGAGTTAACTACGGTTCCACGGAGGTGGCTGGTATTGAACGCCAAAACTTGTCAAAGTTTTTTTTTAGTTACAAAAAATTTCGATAAGAGAAAAATTAAGACTAAAACCATAAAAAAATTTAACACCGTGATATCCCCATTGGAGTATGTCATGACGCTGAAGGGAATGGGGGATGGGGGGGAAAATAGAAAGAAAAGAGATGAAGATTAAGAAACCAAAGATTGCTAAAGTATTTAATGCAATATGCCCTTTGAGAATGGTGGTAATTTACGAGGGGGCACAAATAGTGTATTCCACTCGGCAACGTGTACTAAACATATCATCTAACATATTCTCTTTTTTGTCAAATAACACACTAATCTTTTTTTATTGTGTACGTTGGTTTTTGAACCAGTGATCTTTGAATACGGAACTAAGGGCTTAATCTTTGCAAGAATCTCTTTCACCCTATTTTTTGACACAAAAGTATTTATTTATTCAGACATGCACAATACATCTTATTATAGACGATAAAGTTGGTATATTAAAAATTACATTATTAAAGTACCTCTTATAATTAATTTTGTCTGGAATGAAAATGCTTCTTAACTAATGAATGTATGTGTGGTTAATAATAATAAAAAGAAATAAATTTTGTAGAGAGATGATGTGGAGAAGTGTAGAGAAGTTATGAAATCAAGAAATGTACTTGACTATGAATAAAAGTTTAAAGAAAAAAATATTTCAGTATTAAAGTAATTTATATCACGCTAAGAAAATGTAATAAAATTGTTTTGTTTACCTAACAATCAACAAGTAAAAAATCATGAAAAATGTCTAGTCAATTATTTTTTTCATTTCGTAGTGGGTAAATGTTCTGATCGCGCTAGCAATTAAGGCTCTGCAAAGCAGAATTTCTATGATTTAAATAAAAAATGTTTTTGTTTTAAGCCACTTTATTTGTATACATATTTATGCATTCGACCGGTTTCGGTTGGACTCAACCTTCTTCTTTCTATGTAAGAATTTCTATGTATATATTACAAATATTCCTTAAAAACTGGAGGTCTTATGTACTTAAAAAAAAAAATTAAAGATAATCTCTAATCAGTCAACGGACTGAAAATGTAATTATATGAAATTCTCTCGATAGAAAAAAATCGTAAAGTATACTCCGTAAAAAAAACGGGTTTGTTCTGTTATTTAACATGTTACGGGTTTGAAAAAAATCTTTTTTTTTCTTTAAACTACTTAAGACATTGGTCCTGAAATTTTTGATCTATCTTAAATATGTGTTTTATTAATATTTTTTGAATAATCACTTACGTCCATTTATTCTAAACGCACTTCACATTGGTGCGCTCTTTCTATCTTTCGAATGATCATATCTGCCTTTCAACACCGTTCAGTCGGCATTCAGAGCCGAAGCTAGACAGACCTCTTACCTTAATCTAAATTCTCGGAGATTGATGCAGGGCCTTAATAAATAATTAATAACAATGTTTCTGTTGAAGCAACAACCTAAGAGAATTATATACTACAACCTCTCCGTGTTCAAGAAAACCTTTTTACGTTCACTGATGACTTATTTGCACCCTGGGAATGTTTGTCTTTCTTTTTTAAAGTAAACTAAATTATATACACCGTCAGTGGCATCATTTGTCCCTCTTACATCCGCGGAGTTAACCTACTGAGGTACCGGTTGGGCGTCATGCAACCAATTCGGAATTTCGCATAAACTGTTATTATTTTTTCGATTATTTTGGGGTTTTATGATTTAAAAGCATTCATAAACTTAATTGTACTTTAATGAATGAATCTACTCATCCATTATTTTTTTGCTTTGCGTTAAGAATAAACTGCGATAAACATCGATGAGGTGATTTATTCAATACGCTTTCGTATGTCGACTGCCGTAGCAAGCGGGTAAAAGCTTTCGGAACCTTGAAGTTTTGAAATATTAATTGACAGGCAAGTTCACTACCCGGAGTTACGAGATAAGTTTTTTCGAATGAAGTTCCTTGAGTCTTAGTCCTGAGGTCGGGGTCTTAGATCCTCCCCTTACTACAGCCTGACGAAAATCCCCAAAAAAAATTAATGTGTAATCTCCAATGACTTTGATCAGTACGAGCTCTTGAACAATATCTAAAATTAAAATATAATCAAATGATCAGTTTATGAGTATTATTACATTTTATTTTATTATTACAGCTATTTGAGTGTGCAATTTCGTCAAGATAGCGATCATCCTTCAACATATATTAAATGATTTGAAGTATTATGATCGGTGGGCAATTTTTTTCAATTAATTTTATTACTCGATAATTTTTATATGAGTATGATCACATAAGTCGGGGGGCCTGAACCAATGGCGTGTGAACTTTAATAAATATGCATTCTTTTCAAAGAATTTTATTCTAATATCTAGGGACTAGAGCATTCATAATTAGAGTACACATTGTGAGACAAAAATTGCTAAAGGAAACATAGGGGAGGAGGAAGGTTGATGAGACACTTTTTTAACAGATCTGATCACTAAAGTCAATTCAAGAAACACAGTTTTTTTATTCCGAGTTGTGTTTTCGCACCAGGGCTATACTGAAAGTATTATATATGTTAAAAAATAAAAAATAAAATAAAAAATAGAACTTCATTTCGGAACAAGCTGAAATTTTATTTATTTCTCTTGCCATATTTTGAACCCATGGCAATTTTGACAATTATTCTAATATATTTGAAATTTAGGTATATTATTTGATATTGAAAAAATCACAACATTTAGATGAAATAATAAAATAATTATTCGAGGTAAAATTAACAAATCTCAATTGAAATATAAAACCGAAAAAAAAACAGGGAAATAAATAGGTAACTGTCCCTTCTGTAAATCACAATTTATGTGACATTAAAAGTTATTTACTCAAAAGCCTGACTACCCCTGAAATATTTTCAGGATTTCTCAAGTATATGGTATATTCTAGCCCAGTAGGCCTTCAGTTTAGCGCTGTTCAAAATAAAAAGACTGACTCCGTGTTTCTTTGACATGTGATTGTTATTACTTACATTATATTAATTGATTAACGATTTTGCATTCTTCGGGTTTTTTTTACAACTAATCTTAAATGTTAGCAATTAATACTAGTGCGCTATTATTAGTAAAAAAATCCGTAAATTTTCAAACCATATAAAAACTCATTTACATAACTCGAACATTTTGTTATTACACCTGTTGTAAAATGTCTGCAGGGGAACGTGGTTCGCGATACCAATTGGAAGTATCGAAAAGTTTTTTGCACCAATATTTGTTATTAATATTCAGTAAAAATTGTGGAACTGAGTGATCGCTTTAAACTTTAAGCCACGAAACTTTCGCGATAACATTAAAACAAACAAAAATGAGCGTTCTTTAAAAACAGGCAACGTATTTCATTAAATGTAGTTATTTTTGATAATTACAGAAAACTCCATTTCCGAAGGATTGAATACCACTTTTTACAATGGAGTGCAATTTAAATAAATCGGGGGTTTATAAATTAATTCGGAATTTATTTTTTTTAAATCGGAAAGATTTCAAGAAATTTTATTGCTAGATTTAAGGAGCACCTAACTTTGTTTTTAAGTAATAATAATTATTCTGAATTTGCGAACCATGCTTTGGAACAAATCATTATTTTGATATCAATAAAGGTTTAATTTTTTTACATACAAATACATCTGGTTTACAATTAGATAATTTTCAAATTTTAGAAATTAGAAAATGTGTTAATAGTCAATTAAATATTATTTAAAAAAAAATTATACTTATCTCTTAAATTTATTTTCTCATTAATACATTTAAAATATTACTAATATAAATTTTAATGATAATAACTATTATTATTTTATTTTTTATGCCTTAATGTTTTATTTTTATTTTTATTTATTATAAAAATAATTTCTTTTTTAAATTTCTAAAAAAAATTTTTTTTATTAATATTTCATAATAATTTTCAATTTTTACACTTTTAAATAATTACTTACCTACTTTCATCACTAATTTAAATTTTGTATGTGTTTTTGTTTTTTTCTATTTTCTTCATATCCGTCTATACTTGTCATTATTTTTAGTAGATAAATTGTTTATCCTGAAGAGGGGAGCATTTCTCCTGAAACATGTAGATATTTACATATTAAATTCAGTGGTTTTAAAGAAAGTAATCATTATTAATTTGACTTTATTTTTAAATTATCGCACCAGTCGCTGAAGCAATGCACTCCTCAATATGGCTGCATCCGCGCTAGCGTGCTTTTAACAAGTTAAAATGTTAATTCGTGGTGTTTTTGCAACTCGCGACTGTTGCGAAAGTTGTTGCACCTTTAATCAATAAATTACTCTCGTATTGTAATCAAGCAAAAGTGTGTGACAAAATCAAATGATGAAAAATTACATTTAAATACAATTAATAACCCGTGACCACTGTGGCGGTCCGTTGTCAATATTTCAATGCGTCAAATCAAGTATATCTCATTTAATCAATTGACATTGTGTTACTCAATATAAATATCAACGCAATTTTGTAAATATGAGAACTCGAGTAACATTTACGGTATCAAATTAGGCTTTTTCCGACGTAACATGGCTGAATTAAAACCGTAAAAAAAATACAATTTCCATTGTTATGCATGAATAAATGATGAAGTGAATAAACTACGCGGTTTTACTTTTATGTCATGAATTAAACATGAAATAATTATTTTATTTTGAGACAAAAAATTTCAATTTAAAAAGAAACTTCTCGAATTCCTGTCACCCTTTCTATTTCATCTCCCCGTTTCTATCCATAATAACAACTAACTAACTAACTAACTAACCATCACGTCATTTCTCCGCAGGGGTAGACAGAGAGGACGGACCGCCAAAGAACTCGATCTTGGCATACGCTTCCAGCTTCATTCGCTTTCATACGATGTCTCATACATTGTTTTCTGTTATTCCGACTTCTGACAGGACCCGACTCAAGTATTTGATTCACTTGATCGTGACATGTCTTCCTCGGTCGTCCCCGTCTTCTTCTTCTATTCACATTCGCGTCATATATTCTCCTTACACTCCTTTCTTCGTTCATTCGCTCTACACGCCCAAATCATCTAAGCGTCCCTTTCTTAATCTTACTCACTACGCTTACATCAGCCTTGCATTCTTTACGAATTTCAACATTTTTCACACGATCATACATGGTTTTACCACACATTCGTCTCAGAGATCTCATTTCTACAGCATTCAGTCTACTCTCATCCTTCCTCTGCCAGTTCCATGCCTCACTGCCATACATCAGGGTTGATATCAGCACTCCATTATGGACGGCTGGCTTCGCTTCTTTGGATATAATAATATATACTACTTATATTACTATTTCATATTCGAGATTGGCTAAGATCAGAATAACTTTAATTAAATCTACCACAGCACGTAATATCTCAGCGAAGCTACACTCGTACCAGTCGTGTTGATTTAGAAGCAGCAAGGTAGTGGGGAGGGCAAGAATATGTGGGTGAAGAAAGTGGAGAAATACGTGGCTATTCAAATCTAGTCACCAAACACCGCTAAAGCCATTTTAAGCAACGTTTTGATTCTGAATGGTGATCTTTCACCAGTGCGTGAAAGTATCTGCTACTCCGGAACATGCAATAAATATACATATATACTTGCCCACGCCGGGATTTGAACCCGCAACGTCCGGATTCATAGCCGAGGATCATAACCACTCAACCACGGAGGTCGTCACTTAGACGTATTTTAGTGATACTTCATTATTATTTACATCAATAGACTAATTTAGTAATAATATCGTATTTCTCTTCATCCACGAAACTAATCAAATTTTCCCGGAAATTCCAAACCTAACCTGATTTCGTTATCTTACATTGCAAAATAATAATTATAATGTTCGATCACACGATCAATGACCTCTACCGTCTCAAAACCTGAACTCACTTCTTGTTCTTATAACCTTCTACGAAGAAGGACGCACGTACACATAGTGAAAAGCTCATCATACTTATAGACTCGTATTTCATACGGCTTCTGGTGGGTGAAATGTAAACGGCCTTCGTGGAGTGGCAGTTGTGATCACTGAATCCCTCAGATCTACGAGGGTCATGGGTTAGGTAAGAGAATATTATATTAAATTATCACAATCACTGACAGCCAAATATAGGAGGGTCGTGGGTTTGAAAAGAGAATATTATGCCAATTATAATAATCACTGACAGCTAAATATAGGAGGGTCGTGGGTTTGAAAAGAGAATATTATGCCAATTATAACAATCACTGACAGCAAAATGTTCGTTCGTGGATTTGAAAAGAGAGTATTAAGTCAAAGTATGACAATCACTTACAGCATAACTGTACGAGGGTCGTGTGTTTGAAAACGAAAATTATTTCAAATTATAATAATAACTTACAGCAAAATGTACGAGAATCGTGGGTTTTAAAGAAGAATATTATGTCAAATTATAACAATCACTCACAGCAAATCATTGAACGAGGCGTTATTAAAATAAAAACCTTCCAATATTCCGTCGTTATTGGTATCAATTTATATCACATTATCAATGTCATTGGGGCTGCAATAAATAGTTATGGCACAATATTGGTTTCGTCGGTAGATACAAAAAAATGGATAAGTGATCATCCAATGGCTAGATTTCGTAAGTGGTAGTTTATTTATGAAGACACATGTCGGGTTTTCGGAAAAATGTTGTTTTACCAAAAAGGTTAGCAAACCCGCTGGGGGACGGCACTGATCGTATTTTATGTTTTGTTTTTATCTTTTTTTTCAAAAAGAAAAATATACACAATTTGAGTTCCTCCTACTACCAGCAATATCAGCGGAAAGTTTTGCTAGTGGAATGATCAGATGGAGGACTTAGCTAAGTAGAGGATTTAACATGTGACGCTTATGGGGAACCCGGCGCTTTGGAACTCTCGATCAACTAACCGAGCAATACTCGGTGTATTTAAGATTTTCAGAGTTTCTGGAAATTTGCTCATTTGTACAAACCGATAGAATTTATAATGAATCATAGTTTATTGACCAGGGCTAAACAGTCGAGTGAACCTATACTTACCATATCGAATATGTTAATAATGGACGATGATTTGGTTGCATATCTTAGTAGTGTATCTTAGAAAGTGTAATTCTCTTGGGTTTTCAACCTAGATCTATCTACATATGTTTTAGACTCTTTATTGTTTTTACCTGACCTCTGAGAATTTACTAACATTTTGTACAGTTTGATAAATTATTGCAAAAAATTCTTACATGTTCACAAATCACTTTTGGCATATTTTCTTTAATGAGAAGAGCACTTCTGTATACAAAATGTAAGTGAGTATACCGTATCTGAACTTCTAGTTTAACATTTCCAATTCGAACGAGATACAGTCTTGACATTAAGTGAATCCAATATGAATATGACGTAGGATACAGAATCCTTCCCATATTTCCTAATTTCACAATAAAGAAAATAACTTTTTAACTTTTATTATTTTAACAACAATTATTTGTTGACTCCAAAAGAGTACATTTTTTTCTAACATTTACTTGACCTTGCAGTTATGAAATGCCTTAAAAATTGAAATAACTTTTATAATTTTATAAATCCTTGAAAAATCACAAGTATTATATGGATATTATTTTTTTTTTCTTTTGTAAGATACAATAATGCACGCACTCATACATTCGATGCTTCAGTAATGGGATTATGCAACGTCTTGCCTGCTTTTGTGTAACCTCCATATATCAATCCGGTTTTGCAATGGTGTAATTAAATCTATTTAATGGCTTCTTTCGAATGCATTTATTATAATGCCATTAAGAATACCTAGATAATGTAATGGAATAAAGAAATAGCGGAGTTCAAAGCACTGATCGCCGTATTCTAAACTATATTTTTGCAACTTACCTTCTTAGATGCATAAGAAAGCCATAATTTTCGTATCAATTAAATTACGTACTCCTGAGTTACTGAACTAAACTAACTAAACAAAGAGTTGTTTTAAATTAGGGGTAGAATGCGGAGTAGAATGCCCCATAATTTCCTAACACACACCACTTGCTTAATTCAGATTCATATGCAATCCACTCTCCTATTATTTCTACTCTTGTTATGCACTTATTCAAGTATTTATTTAAAATAATCAGGTTTTATCTTCAAAACTGTTTTGTTTAACCACTTGCAACTAGCTAAGAAACTAACTAACTAACCATCACCACGTTTCTCCGCAGGGGTAGGCAGATAGGACGGACCGCCAAACAACTCGATCTTGGCACACACTTCTTGCTTCATTCACATTCATACAACGCCTCATACGTTCTCTTCTGTTAATCCGTCTTCTGACATGGCCCGACTCAAGTATTTGATTCACTTGATCATGCCATGTCTTCCTCGGGCGTCCCCGGCTTCTTTTTCGATTCACATTCGCGTCATATATTCGCCTTACACTCCTTTCGTCGTTTATTCGCTCTACATGCCCGAACCGTCTAAGCGTCCCTTTCTACCACTTTATTAATATACACATATCAACATGTTTCGATAGCGATGCTTTCTTCATCAGGAATATATAAATACTATATTAATATGAATTCTATATATGGAATATATGAATACCATATTAATATGTATTCCATATATTCCTGATGAAGAAAGCATCGCTTTCGTAATATTTTGATGTGTATATTAATAAAGTTGTGAATACAAAGTAATTTTTAATTCATTTATTAATAATGACTCCACAAAGAGAAAACCAATTTTTTGAAGAAATTGTGTAATACATTCCTCTGAAACTCCCTTCTCCGCTCATCCGCTAACTATGTATGTCAAAACATCTTATAGAATTCATTCTTAGCAGACACTAATCTAAATTCGACAGCGGATAAATAGAATTTTTATCCGTTATCTAGATCCCGTGGTGAATAGCGGAGAATGATTGACGTATGAAAAGATTGATGTACAACGCACTTAAGAAAGTCCTTATCGCATTGAAACTTGGATGATTGGTGCGAGTAGTTATAGTTGTTTAATCCTAGGAGACTATTCTAAGATGTTTCGACTTAAACTACGTGAATTTTATGATATGTCTATCTAACGAATGCGCCCATCCCTCTAGTTCTCCGTGCCAACTCAATCGCCGACGAGGCGCTTGCAGGGAGTGAATGCGCTGCGAGGCAATTTCTATATAGGACACCCTTATTAACCCAAGTTACAGTTACAGTATGCTGAAAACACAAGTTACATTAATGTGTGTATTGTTCCAAAGTTTAATAATTTTCAAGTTAAATAACAGAATTAACCTTTTTGAGTTAGTTATAGAGAATGAGATTATTTTTTTTTTCGTTAAAATTATTTTATAATTTTAAATAATATTTTAGAAATCAATCATTCCTTCGATGTAAATGAAGGCTTAAAAATTTCACATACAAATTAGCGAATTAAATTTAATAAATAATCGAATATTTTTTAAATATAGCCATCTCCTAAATTTATTTTCATATTAATATTTATTTAATTTCTAATATGATTTCTTAATCAATGTTTTGTAATTATTTTTTATTAACATTTTTGATTAATTACTTACCTACTTTAATTAATTTTTGTTTATGTTTATAATTTGTATATTCTTAAATTATTGTTCTAATTTTTATCTTTTGTCTATACTTGAAATTATTTTTTATTTTTCATATATTCCTGAGGATGACAACATTTCTATCGAAACATGTAGAGATATTTATTTATTTTTATAAAAGTGGTGTAAACAAAGTACATCTCTAATTATTTGATTAATAATGACGCCACAAAGTTACCAATGGTTTGAAGAAAGCATAAGTATTTATTCATTATTTATAAATATCAACATGTTTCGGAAGCGAAGTTTCCTTAACTTAAGTATACTCTGTATCCTGATGAGGGGATATATTCTTATATTAAACAATGGTGTACACAAACTATTTCGTATTATTTTTAATGTTTTTTTTGTTTTTAATTTTATATTAACGCTAATTATGATCTAGAAAAGTTATATGGTAACTATCTTTTTTTTATTGACTACATACTCGTACATGTTTTTTAATTTGTTTATCCTTTATACTCGCATAACGTTGTTTTATAAAATAACACACGTGCACAAATGCATTTTGTGATGGTTGATAGTACTATCAGTCAAATTGACAAATGATTTAAGTTTAAAAAATAAGGTTACATTTTTATAGTCAAATTTTGCCATCATGAAAGTCATCACTTCCGATATTAGAGGCAACTAGAAGAATAAGAACCTACGTAATAAACATAATCTTCAACCTTCATTCTCAATTCTTTTTTTTTCAATTATATTAGGCAACTGGTCAGAATTAGTACAGTCCATTTTACACTCCCTAATCCAACCTAACCTTTCCTAACCTAACCTTTCCTAACTTAACCCAATCTCACCTAACTTAAACAAATTTTCCACATTATTTGATCCTTTATATTCTTCAACCAACTTTCTGTATTTTCAATGACATTTGGCATCTGCTCAATTTACGTTTACCGTCTAGCAGCTTTTCATCTTCTTCTCACTGTTCGCCTTCATCGGTGTTTGGCATTTGACTAAACAAGCAGGTAAATATGTGCATTATAAAATATAGATTGCAGACGAATGTGATAGCCATCACAAAGTTTTTTTTTAAGTGAGAGACAAGGACGCGGCATAATAACCCACAAATTATCGGTTTCTGGCCATGGAAAACAAAGACCTTGTATTTATTTAATGGTTCGCGTTTGGCAGGTAGTTTGGAAGATGTTTTTACAATATGGACAAAAGTATTTATTAATTAGCACTTAATTTACATTTTAATAATGATGTGAAGGTGGCAATGTCATTAAACGACAAATAATTAACGGGAAGAATAGAGTGTTAAATGATACAAAATATTTATTGTTTACATAAATAAATCAAGTGTTTGTGTGCAACGAAAGAATGAGGTTAAGGAAGTATCTGAGATGATATAGAATCGGAGTATATGGCTGATGGGAATGTAAAGTTGAGTTATTTTGTGTGATAACCCCAAGTGTAATCATTTTTAACTAACAAAACAACGTCTATCTCAAATATGACATATTATTTTAGTCATTGAAGAAAATATTAACAAATCTCAATTGAATTATGAAACGGAAAAGGCACAGAAAATAGAAAAGTCAATTACAAAATTGTAAATATCAACTTCAAATAATTCCCTTGTCTTTCAAATCTTTCTATAATGACTGCACGATTCTACCCGAATTCATTTGCAACCCTAGATAGTGTTATTAATATGTGGAAAATAATTAAAGGTGATGTAAACACTTCTAACCAATAATAACAAAATAGAAGAGTTATAGTCTGTGGACTCATTTTAAAAGAGATTCTTTAAAAAAATATTCCTTCTTCCTTTCATAATGTGGGGACCATACGTCTGGTACTTCTTACGTCACTTTCGCATAATATATGTCTTCTTATGTAATATTTGACCATGCCTGCAATATTTCACTAAACTCTGTTTATCTACACGCTAGACCATAATAACCTACCTTAAAATGTTGTATAATAATGCCTACTTACGAGTACATGCAATCAGCTATTGACTCAATTAACAAAAGTGCAAAGAAATGATCCACTCTAGTGAATTTAGTTGATAGTCCTAAAGAAAGTGAAATATCTCAATTCTAACAAATTTTGCGTAACTATTTTTATATCTTTAAAAATCGTAATCTACTAAAAGTTGAGAAAGAATGTAGATGATTACCATCGAGGGAAAACATCATTAAAAAACTTCCTCAAAGGGGGATAAAAAAATTTGCATCGCATGAAATAGTAATTTTTCACTATCTGTTAAAATGTCGACCGGTCAGTGGGTGAGTTGGCATCGTGTCGTGAGTTCAATCCTTCGACTGACTAAGTTCTCCATCACGACACAAAGAACATCTTCCGCTTACTATGATGGTAGTAAGAGATTTTTAAATATTGGTTATTCGTAATCTGAGAATATTTGTCTTCTTTTAAAAAAAAACCAAAATTTCCCTGATTATCTTTATCAAATATAAATGCATTGTAGTTATATTTACTTTTACTGAAATATACGGAACTGTAATAAAATATTAAATAAGTTTCTATACCGCTTTTGACAAGATAACCTAAGTACAGGGGACAGAAATCAAAAATCCGTACTTCTGACAATACCTTCATCTCTTCAACGCGCTTACATAAAAAATGATATCCAATATAGTCAAGTTAGGGAGGTTAAAATCTGTATCTTAACGTAAGTCATCATTGGTGGTCAATGGTGGAGCAAACAAGGTAATTATACACTCATTTGCATCATATTCTATATGTGTATATGTAATAAAAAAGATGAATTTTTAATTTTTAATTATTTTTATTGAGATTTAAAAATCTCATTTTAATATTTAATCATTGTAGAAAATAATATTAACATAACCTAAATGAAATATGAAAACGGAAAAAATGACAAAAAATAAAAAGATATCAGTCGCATCTGGGACTCGAACCCAGGACCTCTGCCTATCAGGGGCAACTGCTTAACCAACTTAGATAATGAGACCAGTTTAATTTATGTCATCTTCATTGCGTTCCTTAAGAACTTTATAATCATTATAAAAAGATAGCTGACAATAATATGGGATAAAAAAATGGAGTATTAACAAATCTTGAATTTGCTATATGATATCGACGAAGATGGCATAAATGTTAATATTATTTTCTACAATGATTAAATAATTTTTAAAAAGTGGTCGCCGAACCTACAGTGGTTGACATCTCCGGAACAGGAGCAAATTTTCAATTCTTAGTTCGGGTTAGGTTTTCTTCAATCTATGAAATTTATCAAGTCACGCAAATATCAGGCGTGAATTGTTTAATAAAAATATCATCCAAGTACATAGCGTAGGTGAAATAAATAGTATAGTTCTTAAAGAGTTGCAACTTTCGTTATCTAACTCAAATAACTGAACCGTCTTTTGCATTCTCACAAATCGTCGTGTTGCGATAATAATATATATTCCGCTCGTCCAATTTGAGGCGATCGATTCAAGAACAGTCGCATCTATACTTTTTTTTTATTTTTTTTTTTTTTTATTGTATAATATTAATTATATACAGTGGGAACTTATACCCGCTAAGCCACTGCAAGTAACTTGTCAGCAGGAGTTTATTTCAACAATATAATATAATACAACAATAAATTACAATCATCATACAAATGTAGGGCAAAAATTATTATATTTAGGCGCATGCATCTTGTGCTGTACATAAGTTGAGAAAAAAAAATTAAATAGAAAAAATAATGGTAAAAGCATTACAGATTTGTTATTGAGATACTAGAGTTCAATCTTATGACACCGATTTAAATAATATTATAAAAATGTCAATATCATAAAAAATATCAAAATTATAAAAGTACCAATATTATAAAAGTTTCAATATTATAAAAATATCAATATTATAAAAACATCAATACTTTTAAAAATATCAACATTATAAAAACATTCATATTACAAAAATATAACTATTACGTAAATATCAGAAATATCAAAGCATCTGTAAGTATTAAATAGATTAAGAAATAAAAATTTAAAAGATATATACATAAAACAGCAGTACAGGTTGGTTACAATGAGGATAGACTTAAATATAATAGTAGTATATATATAATAGTAGTATATATACCATGATACATTTTAAAATCAAAGGTTTATAGCAGCGACTTTCCCACTGAGCACAACAAATTTTACGCCCAGCTGAGCTTTTACATATTATATGAATAGACTGAGACGAATGTGTGGTAAAACCATGTATGATCGAGTGAAAAATGTTGAGATTCGTAAAGAATTCAAGGCTGATGTAAGCGTACTGAGCAAGATTAAGAAAGGGACGCTTAGATGGTTTGGGCATGTAGAGCGAATGAACGAAGAAAGGAGTGTAAGGAGAATATATGACGCGAATGTGAATGGAAGAAGAGGCCGGGGACGCCCGAGGAAGACATGGCACGATCAAGTGAATCAAATACTCGAGTCGGGCCATGTCAGAAGTCGGAATAACAGAAGAGAATGTATGATGCGTTGTATGAATGTGAATGAAGCAAGAAGTGTATGCCAAGATCGAGTTGTTTGGCGGTCCGTCCTCTCTGCCTACCCCTGCGGGGAAACGGCGAGATGGTTAGTTAGTTAGTTAGTTAGAATTGATAATAAGACAGTATGTACCCGGTGGGGAAGAGCAATTTAATGTTTTATATTTTTACATTAATTATAAATTTTACCACCTGATTGAGTTTATGTAGAAATTTCTTGCAGCAAACTCAGGTCAGCATCATATTTTTCATCTTGTATTTTTGGTGGGAAAACTAAGTTGCGATTTCTGGAAAAATAGGAACAAAAACTAAAATTAAATAAACTTGATTCGATATGTAATAGAAGATACTTAACATTCAAGAAAGACTTTCTTGTAAACACGGCGTTAATTTTTAACTCTTACAAAGATGATAAAAAGTGGAAAATCTTTCAAAATTGGTTTAATAAAGAAAAAATCTACCATCGTCGCTGCGAAAAATCCCAAGATATAAGATCTTCAGTGAATGCTAGCCCGCTGACATATTGGGATCGCATTTCTTTTAAATAACATAAAATATTAGTTTTCATAAATGATTGTAGATCTGTATAAGTAAATAATATATATGTGGGTATTTAGTAGAATTCGCTGCAGTACAGTTTTTGGCCATTTGAAAGCTTGGCAAGCAATATCGTAAAAATTGTTATTTTCAGCTATGGTTTTTTCAGGGAAACATAATCTATGTAATTGTATAAAATAACACTAATATGAACTTTTTTATTTGCCAATAAAAATATGAAGAAAAAAAAGCATTACTTTACGCGCCACCCAATCGGACCATCATGGCGTGCCGACACCGAAAACTATACGCTCTGAAAACGGTAGAATTCACTTATTTAACCTGATTCCACACTGTTGCCTATGGCGCATTCCCTGCCTCTTACCAGTTAGCTCAACTACCTCTACTACCTCAACTACTTCAACGAATTGTATGAATTATTAGATACGCTAGGTGAACACTCAATTCTATGCATTTTGCAACACTGTGTTTTTTTTTACATTTAATTTTTATCGGCATATACAGTAGCAATCCTAATCAATGGCTCGATTTGGAAACACCATAAGCAGCACCCTGGTGTTTAGACAAAAAAAATCATTTTATTTAGTACGGCATATTTTTTAAAATATAATCCACAGTCATTCTCATGCGTTATTTCTCACCTTTTTGTTTATTGTTGAAAAATAGACACCTCGTCATATAATTTTTTGATTCTTCTGTCAATTTTGTAATCCACTTCTTTTCTATCAAGAATATTTTTATAACACCCGCTGTGCAATTGTGAATAATATTTAAATTCTTGTAATTATCAGCGTAACATTTTGGGGATATAATATGTATAACTTATGCCTAACCTACTAAAATTCTGTTTAAACATTGTTTACATCATTATGTTTTCATAGAGCAAACAAAATAATAAAGGGCATTGATGTGTAACGGTTTTGCATTGGATATTATATAATTAAACACCATAAATGACATATTTTTACTTTAGATAGGTACTCTTTGTCCGTTAAACAGCTTAGTAGATTTTTTTTAAATACTACTCGGCCTTGCTCGGGAATTTTTTAATAAATTTATGAAGTCGCGAATTTTGCTGGTCGTTTGGGTTTCATAATTGATTTGACAGCGATCTATTAGATCTAAACAAAGAAACAAAAAAAAACATTAATTCAGTAATTTTATTTCATTATAAACATTTATTTTTTCAAAACATATATAAATAATAAAGTGGTTACCTACTCGTGTTTTTCATTTTGAAAATACCCTATGCCAAAATAACTTCTTCTATTGAATACGTGATCTGTGACTAACCAAAGTGGTATATCTGTGGCTCAATACAACATGGCGGGTTTAATGCTTTTCAAACTAATTTTAAAACGGTATAGCAACAGTTTTAAATATTGGATTTCATTCAAACTACACTTTAAACCTTCCTGGTACTAATAAAAAAACCTGTGCTATTTTCAGCGAAACCGGTGGAGCAATATTTGAGAAAATCGAGGACATACAGACAGACAGACAGACAGACAGACAATCATTAATTTTATGTATAGAGATTTTAAAATCATTTTGATTCCAAAAGGAATCTTCTAAAATAAATGGTTCCCATTACATATTCTGAATTTCTGTTTAATATGTAATGATTATTTCGTATTTTATGCATTTATTACGAAATGGAAGAAATATGTGAACGCGCGGTTGAAAACAAAACCTGAAAAAACACAGATAGTACTGGATCACGCGACTTTGCGTCTGAAAAAATCCATTTCCGCCTAAATTCCTGTCTTTGAAAATATTATTTAAATCCAATTTTAATGGTATTTTCACGTTAATTTATAGTTAAGATCTGCTGAATCATGCAACTGAATGTCAATGTCGAAATCGTAAAATTATAATAATATTTTCGATGAAACTATAACTAGCAGGTAAATGTCAACAATATTTTTACATACTGCGTCATTCGCGACAAACTCCCCGGAAATGTTAAAAATAAAGAATATGTAGTCGTTTAAATACCCATCATAGATAGTTAAAGACTTCTTTGTCATACGTCTGTTTTTATTTAATTGTACCAATTCCAAAAATATATGTCTTAATCATTACATCTAAACTAAATTATTTTTGTACACGCAACTTTATTTTCTAACATTTAATGGCAAATGGGTAGTGATTATTGATAAGATATAATTATTTAATGATATAATATAATCATTTTAGAAAATAAAAGAAAAAAAATGTCAGTTTTTGATGAGAATTATTAAAATATTTGACTGTCCAATATAAAGACTATTTTATTTTTAAATATCAGTGTAAAAGGGTATAGGCAGATTTTTTTTGCGTTTAGTTTGTGAAACATTTATTTTTAATCGAATTTCATAAATGTGATATTATTAATATGTGCTAAATTATTTTACAATAAAAGTAAACAATATCTTTAACAAATTACTTAAAAAACACAACAACAACAAACAAACTAACAAAACAGACGAAATAAAACAAATGAAAAAACATAACCGATAAATACACGATTCATCATTTCTAATAACTTTTTTTTATTTTTTTATTTTTTTTATTTAATGTAAATCAAATTTAATAATGTTATTATTAAGTTCTGAAAATATTTTTAGTTGTTATTATTGTGACAGCTGTTTCGGCGTTTAAGGCCATTGTGGTAACGCGGTCCAATAATAACACCTCGCTGTAAAGTATAAAAGTAGAAAAACAGATGTAATGCGAACATTCCTACGTACATAACTTTGGGTATAAAGATGTTGGATTATGTTTAATATCATTTTAAGTATCATCAGATATAAATTGATTCGTTTAACTACCATCAACTAGCCTCAAAAACAACAACAACGTGTGGTTAATATTTTGGGAAAACTTATGACCATAAATAGTTTTATCTTCCGACATTCTTGAAGCAAGTGAATCTTTCCGCCTAAAACTGTTAAGCTTTCAGGTTTCCGTCAATAAACCAATAAAACAGTTAAAATACAACATACATAGTTAAGTGGAGCGATGCAAAATTATACTTTTTTTTTAATATAGACAAATGCACAAAAAAACATATTTTATATAAATTTTATAAACAATATTTAAATTCCTTTAACTCACATCAGCGGTAATGATGGAGAACTTAGCAAACAAATCTTGAACCCACGATGCCAGGCAGGTAACTCAACGCATCTGTCCACTCAGCTACTAACCGGTACTAATTTACCTACATACGAGTATCTTACCTAAATATAATCTTCAGCATTTTTTTAATCCTTCGCGATCATTTTACCCCGAGGGATCGTGTTAAAGACAATTGTCTTAATTTTTATTAGAAAAGCAATTTCCTTTTATGAAATTACAATAATTGCATGTTTAATAAAAAGAAAATTACAGGACTTGGAACCCAATTTTGTGCTAGGCCTAAAGCATTTTATGATTTTTAAAATCTGTTTATCATTGTCTTGCTTTTTTTAATAATGTATTGTTTTAAATCAATCGTGGAATCATTTCACGATTATTTCATCATTAACGTCATGTCTGATCTTTAATAATTTAATCAATAAATTTAATTTAATCAATAAATCATTTTAAATCATATTTTTCGTCTCGTGCGATCATTCAATATGTAGTTTGAATACATAATTTTAATCAGGCAATATCAATTTATTCAATCATTTTCGTCCCTTCTGATCATTTACCTAGACGGATCATTCAAAAGACAATAATATTTCTCATAAATATTTCCTTATAAAATCTCTCTTCTATTCGCTCATCTCTGACCTTCACCATGACCAGAATAACATTATGCCATGATCCTATCCCCATCACTCATTTTTTTTTACGTTCAACGACTGACACAGTTAATAAAATCAATAAACTTTCATCTATCCATCAAAGGAGATTGAAAAACTCTGACCAATTTGTCATAAGTAAATTGTTTATATAAATTTTTTACATTAACAGATGGTGAGACGGAATGCGAAGGTTGATTTTATATATTTCTACTGCAATATTTAATAATAGTATCACTTGACTTATAATGATATTGCTGGTATATTTACCGTTGTACGAGTATGTCCTAGTATTCTTCATTTTAAAAAGTTATTTATTTTCATTCTTTCTCTGTAATTAAAGTTGAGTTAAGTTTAATTAGATACAAGATTTTAAACGGTGCATTTTCATAACCTATCATTGAGACGAATAATACTTACTGGAGATTGATTTGCACTTGGTTCCTAAAGTGGTGTTTCATTTTTTTTGTTATATTTTATACAAGTATATGTTATTAGACAGTAACTAACTCGACTTAAATTTATTATTCCATAAAGGTTTTTTTGACATAAATAAAAACCATTTAAGGTGTAAAAAAAAGGCGAAATAATAATCACAATATTAGTCGTAGACTACCTCAAATAGCCTGCTAAAACCAATTCGAGTCAGTTAGCCTTCAATCGCCAGCTTGACAATACGCCTTATCTCTCCACTGCCCTCTGTTACTTCTCATCTACTCGCCTTCTTTTCTTCTGACCACCGTTTACCTTGGACTTTCATCGGACATCATCGTATTTCATCTCCCACTGAACCGAGAACAAGCATAGGCACAATTACATACAAAAAAAAAGCATTACAAAACTTGTATATAAGAGTCTTGTCGTTAATATCGTTCCTCCTCGAAGAGGGAACGGAAGGTCGTGCTTTCTCCCTCCCAGCCTTCTCCGCAGATCGGGATCAGCTGCCCCTACAGTTCGTGTGTGTGCCATTACGTCTGATATAGTGTTTAAAAATATTTATTACTGGTACCGATTTAGATAGAAAATAATAAAAAAATCTCCATTCCGTGAGGTACTTAAATTTATAATGCGGTGTTTTAATTACAGTAGTATTTAATAACATGCGCCTTGATCGGATCTCCACTTACGCTTTCTTTAGCATCAAGCTTAGGGTTGGCCTACCGACTCGTACATACGTGTCCGGGTAAAAATCACTATCTTGGAAAACATGTTTCTTTTTCACTTTACTGTTTCAAGTCTACAAGTATAATCAGTTGGATCATAATATTCACCATGAACAGTTTTTTTTTTGTACAATTAAGGAAAAATGTTATATTAGATTGATCATTCAATCGCAAAGCGTTGAATGTATATAGTATATGTATGTATATATTTGACCGGTCAGTGGCTGAGTTGGCATCGCGTTTGGGTCTCATCCAGGCGTCGTAAGTTCAATTCCTCGGCTGGCTAAGTCCTCCATTACGACACAAGCAACATCTTCCGCTTACTGTGATGGTAGTAAGAGATTTTCAAATATTGTCAGGTTATAAGTAACCAGGGAATATTTGTCTTTCTTTTTAAATTTTTTTTTTTTTTTTAAGTTTGAAGAAGAGATATTTCTTGAAAGTCAACGAAGTCAACATATATATGTATATTTACGCTAAGTTTGATGTAACTCACGAGACTTGTGCGGCGATTCTGACGTGCAGATAAATTACGAGAGATTCGTGTGCGCATTAACTCGCATAGAAGCTGAAATACCATGGTCATTACAACCAATATCAATATAATCACAGCATCTCTGTGTTAATTAATGTCTTCACTTAAAAAATGTTGTACCTAACGGAAATAGCCATCAAATAACTTATTTCTAATATCTGTGCGGGATTGACTAAAATCGTTCGAAGAATAAATTAACACCTCTTCAAGAAAAGTAATAGAATATCAAGCTAGTGTAAGAAAAATTATTTATTTGAAGATTTTACCTTTGTACCTGGCATCCTCATACTCACGTGATGTTTTATATTTAACTCCCATAGTGCAGAATGTTGGAATTTTTTTTTTTAAGAAATGTTTTTTTTTTTATGTTAATACCGTACAACTAACTGCTCCCAACCGTCTGGGGCCAGTAAGAATATGGCATCCCCAATTAGGGAATGTTGTGAGGCTGAAGTTAATGGGGAGGGGAACAAGATGAGGAAGAGAAAGGTGGGGAAGTACCTAGCTATTCAAATCTTGTCACTAAACACAGCTAAATCCATTTCAAACAAAGTTTCGTTTCTGAATGGTGGTCTTTCACCGGGGCAATTCTGACAGTATCGACCACTCTAGAACATGCCGCAAATCCACAATATATTACTTTAAATGAATAAATCGTGAAATAACACAAATTAACCAATAGAATTTACTTGCCCACGCCGGGATTTGAAACCGCGACCTGCGGATTCGTAGCCGAGGATCGTAACTACTCAACCACGGGGATCGTCTGTACAAATCACTATTTAAAATGTAATTATCAACATGTTTTGTATTCTGAAAACATGGTGATAATTATATATTAAATAGTAGTTTATAAAAAACATGTATAATTCTTTTTTTTTAAACACACCACAAGGTAATTTTACATTTATCGAAGATTTTTTATCATTATTTACATTGAGGGGCATTACTAATAATATGTCACGCCTTTAATAATATTCGAATGTAAGTGAAATTTATTGGCAAGCGGATCTTCTAAAATGGAGCCACAAATACTAAATATTGTAAATAATGCACATTATGTATTTATCCTCTTTAAAATAATTCGACGGCGAGTGCTAATTTCTTGTTCAAGTGTTTGAAATATACGTTTTTAAAGCCCACACTAAAATGAATACATATTTATGTTCAAAATTAAGGAATCGTAAATACATACGAAAAACAGTATTATTTTGAAATGTTCAAAAGCAGTTTACTGAAAACATATCGAAATCTTCACTACTGGCACCGTTCCTTTCAAGTGTGCGACATTTTTAACGTGTTTTTTTTCGTGAAAAATATCATAATCAATTTTATTAATTACTAAGAAATAATCGAATAATTTTAAGTCTTAAGGTATAATTTTAAGTCTTTAGGTTAATGACGACCTCCATGGTCGAGGGGTAAGGCTCTCGACTACGAATCCGAAGGTTGCGGATTCAAATCCCGGCGGGCGCAAGTAAATTTTATTTAATTAATTTTTGTTGTTTCAAAATTAATTAAATAAAAAAATAATATATAGTATATTTGCGCACGTTCCAGAGTGGAAGATACTCTCAGTCTCGCCCTGGTGAAAGACCACCATTCAGAATTGAAACGTTGCTTGAAATGGCTTTTAGCCGTGTTTGGTGACCAGATCTGAATAGCCAGGTATTTCTCCACCTCCCTCTTCCCCTTGTCCTCCCCCCCCCCCCAATACCTTCAGCCTCACAACATTCCCCAATTGGGAATGCCACAGTCTCACTGGCTCCAGATGGTTGGAAGCAGTTGGGACTCTTGTGCGGTATTCATATAAATATATATATATATTATAGGTAGCTTTTTAATGCTAGTACTAGGTATTTCTATTGTATTAATCTTTTGAGTAAATGATGTTAACCCTCAGCAATGAATTCACAGACTTTATTTTTATTTTTCGTGACACCTCACAAGAGCGCCCCTTTATATAGGGAGCAAATCAGGGGAACTGTATCACTACTCGGTTGAGAAACGTTTTGAAGTGGGTTAAGGGGGTGGCTGTAGGAAGATATTTTTTAATACCCGCCCTTTATTTAATAATAAATTTTAATGGCCCGGATTAAACGTAGGAGGAAAGACAGATGCCGGTAGCTCATTCCACATACGAACTAAAATTGAATACAGAAAGACAAAATATATGATAATTGAACATAAGAGGACATTCAGCGAAAGCAAAATAGTATATTTAAAAAAAGGGATGAAATGTTATAATGCTCTGCCGAACCCAATCAAAATTTCTCCAATTAATAAATTTAAATAGTTTTTCAATTTTCATTATCTATATGTATAAGGTTATAATTACTTATTTTGTAATGTTAAATGTATAAATAACTAAAATAAAATAAATAAAACAACAAAAAAGCCGATATGCATAAAAACGATTCGGTGAAACGACCCGTTCTCATAAAGCCAGCATCAACTGCGAACGGGTGTTCCGCTCGTATCCGTCGAGTTTCTCGCGCGTGCACCGGCGCGGAGGGGATCAACGCTGCTAGCTTCGAGCAGGCTCCATTGAAATATCATGGCAATCGTTATAAACGATTTGTCAATCAATACTCTCATTTGCACAGAATCAAGCAGGTTTATTAAGTATTTGGGAGCTCCAGCCCAGAAGTGATTGCCAAATTCAATTGTTGGACGTACTTGAGATTTGTACAGGATTAGCAGTAGTTGGTCGCTATTGAAGAATCTACACTCCCTATAAAGACGCCCACTCTCTTGTAAGGCAGATTTACGGGGGCTTCTATAGAGGCCCGATACTTGAGCTGGTCTAAAATGCTCACCTCAACCATTTACAAATATTGCCCATTACATTCATAGATATATAAATAAATACACGTAGAAATGTACCAATACATATTTTAATATTTCAACCTCACATTTTCAAATGATAAAAAAAGTACGAGTATTCTCCAAATTTTACATTATTCTCGATGTCCCGATTACTCATACTCGAGGGTCCGTATTTTACTTGGTAATATTGTACTTGAATTTCGTTCAATTAATGTCATATCGTGTTACAGCTGAAATTGCTAATATCATGCCCACTAACTAACCTTGCAAATCAGTCATAACATCATATTTGATGGTAAAAATACGCCCGATAAATTTTGGCTAGACTTGAGATGACCCAGTCTTGTTGAAAGCGCCTTGAAATTTGAAAAATGGCAATGCCGAAAGTTGATTTATCTGACGGGTGAAGAATATAACTTAGAGGCGATGATTCAGAAGGGTATGTTGCAATGATGGTAAAAACCAGTTAGTCAAATAGGCATTTAAGATCATTCTAATTTTATGTAAGGTTAATAAATTAATTAAAAGTTACTTTGTAAATACCACTTTTTAAATGTTTAATTATCAACATCTTTCGAAAGCGAATCTTTCCTCATCAGGACTTACAGAAAACTGTATACCATATCTCATCAAGATATACAGTATTCTGTTTGTCTTAATGAGGAAAGCTTCACTTACGAAACATGTTGATATTTATATATTAAAAAAGTGGTGTTTACAAAGTAATTTTAAAACATCTATTAACGATGATGCCACAATGTAAATACTTTGAATAAATTGTATAAAGTTACTTAAAATCATACAATCTGTTTCTATGAAGCCGCTAAATTCTTTAACGGAGAAATAAAGAAATATTTGAGCTTTCTGAAGTTTATATTGCTCACAGCGTTAATTTTATCATTTGCAAAACCATAAAAAATTATCAGACAATCTGTTTGCACCATGCATTCAAAACTCTCGAAATCTTCAGCTTTGGCATCATGAAATTCGCACACCTTTTTACGGCTTTATGTTCTAGTTAGCAACTATTATGGGCTCGTAACGACATTTTCATAATGAACTTTAACCTTTAACTGCATCATGTGATAAAATTATAATATACTACGAATTTGTTTGAATTCGTGATATCAGATGCATATTGTTGCTGGAAAAGAACCCTAGAAATATCAAAATACATAGTTTCCTCTTTTTTTTGAGTTGTATGTTATTTTTTAAAATTTTCTATGATTTTTCGAAAGTCACACATTAGAGAATTTTCAAACATTTTGAAGTTGTTTTTCGTATGCCAGTAAGTATTCAAATCATTCCATTTCAATACAAATTAATAATTTATTTGTTTATTTGCCCAAAACTAAGGCGGTAACTAAGCCATTACTGATTTTCCTAATATTTGAAATGAGTCGAGGAGTTACAAAACCCACTCGAAAAAATTTTCGTGGTCTCGAGACAGTCGTAAAAATAGTCTGAAATATCCTGAATATAAAATAGTGCACATTCTGTGCAAAAAAAAATTAAATTATTTATTTCTTTTATATTTAGTGATTAAATGTAATATGTTTATCTTCAATATGTTTCAAACGGTTTTTGCGATCGTCTCGAAAATGAAAAATAATCATTTTGAAGAAAGTGTAGAAATACGGGCAAAGCCAAGTTAAAGCCGTCAACCTTCAGCCAAATGTCAAAACATTTTCCAAATCTTTCCTATAAAATATTTAAAATACACAATATTCCATTTTATTATTAATAATAAATGTAATAAAAAAATTTTAAATTATCTTTTTAAAACTTTAAAATCTTAAAAAAATATTGCAACGGCCCAGAATCGAACCCCGATTAGCTGCTTGGAAGGCAACTATGCAGACCATTACACCAGCAACTATTGTTAGAACGGTGGCATAAATTCATTGCCTGTACCTACTGAAAATAACAATTATGTATTTTTGAATACGTACTTACGTACTCACATAAAATTATTCGACATACAGATTGAAAATCTACACACCTCATGATAGAATAGCTGAAAATATTTGCATTAACCTAGAAATTCCAGACAGAAAGAGCGGTGCAAATTTCATAATGACATAATATATTCGCAAAATTTTTGTAAGACATAGAAACAAATTTGCTGCATTATAGTTAAGTTACGTATAATACATGAACTGTAAAACGAACACATGTTAGCAGTGCATGACATAGACGAACAAGTAAACGTTAATTTGAAGGTCTGAAAATGACCGCATGAAGCTAGGAAAATTACCCACAAATAGGGTCAAGTTTGTATTACTTCTCCACACGTAGAAATATCATTACGTAAACCATTCCTCAAAACACTTAATTTTTATTAATTTATTAAAATTGATTCGTCATAGAGCAAAAGTGAGAACAATTTTCCATGTTAAATATCGCCTTCCATTTTAGTCAAGCTTATTAGACAATCAGCAATAGATTCGGAACGATTCATCTTAAAAATCTTTTAAAATACTTACTTCGAAAAATAATTATCATCATTTATAAGAAGTTCGCCTTGGCAGGACTCAAATAAGTCAGTTTTGGCAGTAGTAAAGAGATTTGATGATTTTACTTTCGCGAGGTAAAAAGATATATTAACGCCATTATTCATTTTTCCAAATAATTATTTCTAATTACGATGATCTTTGTAAGTAATAAGCAATGTTCATTTTTCATAAGGCAAAACTCCTTGATCTAATTGGGTAGTGAAACCGTGATTCTTACTTTCTTGAATTCAATTAAATTTACGTTCAATAAACGTCCAAATCTTATTAAATTTACACGATTTCGATTTCGCTGAAAAGAGCACGGTTTGTTTTATTAGTGCCAGAAAGGTTTAGAGAGTAGTTTAAATGAAATCCAATATGTAAAACTGTTGCTATAACGTTTTAAAATTGGAATGAAAAACATTGAACCCGCCATGTTGTATTGAGGTTAGCCCATAGATATACTACTCTGGTTAGCGACAGATTACATATTCTAAAGAAGATTTGTTTGGGTAGAATATTTTCAGAGTGGAAAACACAAGTAGGTATCTATTTAAAAGCTTTATTAATTAGATGTATTTGAAAAAATAAACGTTTAGAATGAAATAAAATTTTAAAATGATTGTTTCTTTGTTTAGAGATAGTAACTTCCACTTTAAAATCAATTATGGCACCCAAAAAACCAAGAATTCACAATTTCATAACTTTATTCCTAAAAAAATATATATTCCGAGCAAATTTTTGGTGAAATAAAATTCCTTCGTGAAGTTCTCTCTATTGAAGTTGGTGACCGAATAATAATGTAATTTTTTTTATATAATAATTTCAAAGGTAATCGATAGGTATGTAAATTAATCAAAAATAAAATAGTTTTCAGAATAATTGAAAAGATTATCGTTAAAAAAATCGTTATCAGCTAGTATATTATAAACAATCTGTAAGTATACCAATATTTAAAACCGGCGATCAAGAAGAAACCAACTGCCGTCCAATTTCTTTGCTATGAAATATTGCTAAAATCTTTGAAAAATTTAGAAAACAATATCATTTAAATACCTGAAAATACATTACAAATGTAAAAACCTCACAGAATAGAGAATCTTAATTATTTTCTGAGTAAATCGGTTTTACCAATAATAAATCATTATTTTTAAAACCCGACCAAATTAGAATGCGGTGGGAGTGAATAAAATCTTATAAATAAATCCTCACAATTTGGATTAACCTCAGTTTGAAAATGGCATTGAACGCCGAAACAACTGTCATACATGATGTTATTATTAAATTTTTAATAAAATTTATTTCATAGAATCTAATGATTACAGTTTAGGGATTCTGTCTCTTGAAACCTTACACATTTTTGTAACTACCCGTATAGAATTTACAGATAAACCAATTGTGGTAATACTCAAGTTAGCAACCTGCAAAGTCCTTAAAGAAAATTATTTTTAATGTTAAACATAAAGATAATCGTAAATCGTTAACAAGTACGAAAAACCATCAATTGCATATGGAACCAATCGATTCGTCAAAATGAGATCTTTCAAGTTTTAAATAGAAATAAAACAAACAAAAAATTGTCTCCTTGAGAGCTGAAAAACCAGTTTGAAAATCTTAAAAACATTCATATTGATGCTTCAGTTCCAAAGTGTAACAACTCAAAAATTTATAGTTTTAAGTTAAGTATGAGGAAATACTGAGAATCCTTTATGTACGATTTCCAACATGTAACAAGAAGTAATCTGTGGTTATTTTAAAATGACCATAGTGATAGTCATAAATGTTAAAAAAAAATTTAAAAAACGAATAGTTTGAACGTCCCCCTTTCTTACTGCACCGTTCACCAAATTATCAGAATTATTAAATTAGCCAAATCGTTAAATTAACACCTTCACACTTCAAAGACCTCTATAAAATAAACATAAAAAATAACAAAGGTCGGTAAATTACCATAACTTGAGTGTCATGTTTTAAAAATTATCTCAATAGAAATTTAATTCCCTTGAAATATTTTGTACAAAATTTAAATAAAATAATTGGCAGAATTAAAAACCTTTCCTGCGTCATAAAAAACCATCGATATTAGAAAAATTAAACTGGTTAAAGTGTGTTGTGAGCGTTTCTACTACGTCATGAGAGAGGTCAATGATTTCCCCTACTTCGATTCAAAAATGGTCAAACTCAAAAAATCTACATTCTTTCTTAAACGAAAAATCGTTTTCATTGGCTGTGTGGGATCTAGGAGTCGAGAAGTTTTATATTAATATTCAATATCCGTCTTTTTTTAAATCTGTAAAGATACTAAACTTGCAACTTCTTGCACTCTGTTCTATTTTTCAAACCGTTTCAAAAGAAGAACTGATGGTTGGGAAAAGGTGTGAACTGAATAAATAACTTCACGCTAGGAACCAACCATATTGTCATTTCAAAACTGAACAAAGTTAAATGACTTATTAGCATTCCGTTTCCACGCAGGACTAGACAAAGAGGATGTAACCCTGAACACCCTTATCTTATCATCTTCCAATGCCCTCATAATTTAGTCCGATTGTCGGCTTGACCCTACTCACGCATTAGAATGTATTTTAAATTATTACAACGCAATTGGTATACGAATGACCCGTACATAAATTATCAACCTTTTTGTCGAAAAAAATATCATTAAATACGTTCCGGAAACACATGTTACCAAAATAAAAACATTTAAAAAAAAATTTGGATCAATAAAGGTTTGCATATAATGTGAATGCAATAAATTTTTGAGTGCATTTCATCGTTGGATTTCCGGGGCGGCTAGCTAAAAGCAACTCCTCTAAACAATTCCAAGGACTTTTAACGTATTTAAAACATAATTACTTGTGTACTATAAATTTAGAATAAAGTTTTCAATAACAAGCTCCCGTTTGACAAACCACAAAAAACTAGTTTATCGGGACTTTTTGCGTTAAATTTTTTTTGTAAATTAAAAAAAAAAATTGTTTATAAGTTTTTTCTGATTTTTACAATACAAGTAGCCTATTTTATTAATCGATTATATTTTTATGTCCTTCTAACGATTGTTTAAAAGGGATGCTTTGTAGATATATAAATTTCATGAAAAATAATTTTCATTCTATTCTGGCAATATAAAATTCTTTTTTTTATTGAATAATTTTTTTTATAATTTTAATAGTAACTATTAATATTTAGTTTAAAAAACGGTTTGTTTATAAAAAAAAGTTCTGCTAGGTACTTATGTAAGATGTAAGACAATGATTTTTAAAAAAAATTAATGATAGATTCTTTCCAAAAATCGTCAATTTGACGATTGCTTCGTCGAAAACTGAATCCACAGGCGTTCTGTATAAATAATAATGAGCACACTCATACAATGAATCTTTTATCTACTTAATTTAATGATGTCTTAAAATCATATTCATATTTAATATATCGTATAACTGAGTTTTACAGTGAAATACATATCCAATGCATCGTTCAATCTGTCGTCATTACCGTTCAAAAAACTCGTCATAACTCGTAGATTACTTGGGATTAACATTATGACACCATTTAAAATAACGTAATAAATCTGAGGCGATTAATATGAAAGTCAACATAATATAATGCATATAAAGTCATTATTGAACAGGCAATAATATAACAACAGAATAAACTAGGCCCGGACGCTCGAGGCTATTTTTAAGAGAGCCGGGGGGCTGCTAAAAAAAGGAGGCGCAAGAAGTGATAGTTAAGTTCAGTTTTTTCTTCTTAACAGTAAAACATCTATTTAGTATTGAATTTAAGTAAGTGATACTTTGTTTTATAACGTTTTGCGTTAAATTCAAATCCGATTTTATTTACTTATTTTAGATAGAGGTAAATAGGTACCAACAAGGAAATAATTTCTTAATATGTTTAGAAAAGTAATACGGTAACTTTTGAAATTCAGTGCGGGGCCTGCTGGGAAAAATCGACCTTGCACTCCTTTAATTCCCTACACAATACGGTCTGTCCAGCGATTCAGACAAGGTACCTGCGAGCAAAAATCGTCTTTAAGCTCCTTTAATTTAACACAATAAGGTTGATTGGCAGTCAAAATGGGACGTGGAACGCATTGGCACGCCAAAAAACACCGTAAGCGTATCGACTTTCGAAGAGAGTAAGGCTCAGAATGGGTCAAATCGGGTGCGAACCTCCCTACAATGTCAGTCGCGGTTGACTTCGCAATACAAACCAATTGCAGGACTGCAATAGGCAAAACTTAGTATGTTTAGAATATGTCTGATGACAGAAAATTAATAGACTAGTACCCACTAAAATTAAAATTATTCAGTTATAGCTTGGCAATAAAACGTGAACATTTAATTAAGAAGAACTATTTTTTCTTTTTCAGTACTGTGGCACCACCTAATTTGTTTTTGAAATTAATTCTACACATTCAAATTTATTCACATTCGAATTTTGACAGTTCATTTTGGAAACAATCCAAAACAACATATCTCGAAAATATTAACGTTTTTTCTCAATTTACGAGATTGATCTATCAATTAAATTGTATTTTTTATGATTTACGATCTAATAAATGGGTATTTTAATATAAATATATCAGAAATAGAAACAAATCGCCTTTCCATGTAAATTATCTTCCTTCCAAAGCGTTAAATAGTAAAAAAGTTAAAATATTAAATTGTCTTAGATATAATGTAGAATCATCTCCTTTCCTAAAGTACCACTAATTTCTGAACACCGTTTTGTTAAAGTAAAAAATATGCATTTCAACAAAGGTGCCTTTTTAAACTTTCTTTCATTTTAGTATGAGCTATCTTCGTGTTGTCATTTAAAACGATCGCAGCGCCCTTAATTTTTGCCTTCTTTTAAATATCAGCCTGTACATACACACTGCTTTTTAAAACGATAACAACAACACATTCAGTAACCGCAATAAATTAATTAAATTGTTTCACTTCTGTTGTTTGTTGGGGAATCCTATTTGCCAAGCGCTGTGCCAATAATAATGCATGAGGATTTATGTTGTTGTGCAAATAAATAATAAATATTCTTATTGAAAGATGGTACCTACCCACATTCTATTTTCAAACAGTTGTATCAAAACACCGTATCAATAAAAATGCAATAAGTCTTAAGACCGCGATAGCATATCCGTGCCGATAAATATTAAAAACAAAAATAATTTAATACACTTGACGTCAAATTTAAAAAATATTAACTGACAAACGTAACAACATGACCGTTGTTCACAAGTTGACCAATAGCTGAATATTTACCGATAATCAGCGTCGGAGACCGCTCAAATGCCATAAATTCGAATTGTCGTCAATCGTCGATTTCATTATCATCAAATGTGAACACCCGACCTAACGAATGATATTTTTACATGTTTTAACATTTCGTATTATATTCATATAATTATGATCGTGTGATTGAAACTGTATACGAGTACTAACTTACAAATTGTAAAAATTATAATGTTTCGAGTTACGACGTTTTTGCGTTTCAACGATTTTAACTTGCGGTTTAGTCACGTGTTTGATGCATCGAAGGAAAGATTTTAATTAGCGTTAATTGCCGGGGCAAGGTTGACTAGTCGATCGAAACGTGACAACTCCACTGCATATTTGCATATTATTATTAATACATTTGGCTTATAACAACATTCATAATTAAAGCAAGGGTTATGAACTTTTACGTTTATGATTCTCTAAGCAGACTGACGTGTTGTGTGACGTTAACAGATATGAATGATGAAACAGGTGTCTTATTGCCACTTATTAAATCAATGTAAACACCAGCGGCGTGCGGTGCATAATAACAGATTCGGAAAAAAATTTAATAAAGTCCAACTTAAAAATACAATAAAATCCGTAAATTATGATATTTTGGAGTAGTTACGCATATTATCCCTACGTATTACATTTTGTAACAGATTTTTAAAAATTAAAAGTTCGGCGTACATTTTTATTTTACCTAAATTTAAACAACACACACGGTTATAATAAATTTAAAAAATGGTTTCAACAAGCAAAACATTTAAGTGCCTATTATCGCGTTCTAGTCTAATACGAAATAAATTTGTTAGATGGATTTTTTTTTTGGAAAAGTTTTTCTTTACTGTTTCGTTTTTACATATTTCATATGGTTTGTATGTTACTTAATTATTAGTAATATAAAAAGTGTTCCATAGCATGAACAAGCGATAGCCCACCACTGCTAGTACCATCTTGTACCTATCAGAAACAGCATTATAATTTTTTTTAAATTTCATCTTATTAAACTTTCTATTCATCCCTGATATCCATAGTCACGTTTAAAAATGTTAAATTGTCTAATTGAAACACCGGTACAAAATTACACACACTGGTTTGATATAACATACTATTTATGAGATTATTCAAAGTAAAGAACATGAAGAGTTTTTTCAAATGGGATTATTTTGTAAAGAAAACATTTTTGGTAAAAATGACATTTTATTAAAGTCTAATATTTAGTCGAGTATACATGAAACAACCAAAAGCTCTTCAACTTTGTTAATTTAATATAATTTATTGTGATATATTTTACTATCTTCTATGTATATACATTTAATTTACCTCTTAAAGAAAGAAAAAAAACATTAACATTTCTTCAAAAATGGGGGTAGGTAACACCGTTTAACAATATTAAATTAAGAAGACTGCAATAGGCAAAACCTTGTATTAAAGTGATATGAAATTAATTTTAAATAATAAGAAGGCAGTTAGTTGTTTCAAGACCTATTTTTTTATGTGAATATTGCACAAGAGTCCCAAATGTTGTAAGAGCTAAACGATTGGGGTATATTGTGTGTCTGAAGGGGGTGGGGAGGGAAAGGAGGTGTAAACGAGGAAGGTTGGGATTTATCAGTCTCACCAGAGCCATACTTAGACTATCTAGCACTATGGAAATAAAACTGTTTATTGTACTTTATGTACCTGGTTAGCCATTAACTATATTTAATATAATGTCGTAATTAACAAATTATCACTTTTGAATTTTTCCTTTCGATAAATCTCTAATTTTTATGTTTTGTTGTTATTCAGGTCGCCTATGTGTCATCATGCTTGGAGTGTTTGCCCTCGTGCTTGGAGTAATTCTGACTTCCGTCCCGTGGATGGACTATCTAGTATTAAAGGTAAGATTAAAAACTACACATTTCAACTACAAAAAATATTTAAAAATATAAGATTATTTCATTTCACAGTGGTGTTTTCCCGCGAAAATTCCACGTTCCTTTTTACCTTATTTCATTTGCTTTGCTGCACACATTCATCTATGAGAAGAAAGGTCTCGTCGTCCGTAGTGCTGCTGTCATTTGATACATTACGATCATCCGCAATATAACTAACTTCCGACATGGTGAAAAATATCAATTCACTTTACAGTGTATTTATTTTAACAGGATAAACAATAAAAACAGTTATCAAGACACGCCGGGCCGCACTCTAACGGTTAAAGTCTTAACATTCTTCTAAGTCAATACATGAAATTTCACCACCATGTTTTGCGCACACCTTAGAAGGCCATGCTTACAATTATTATGTATTTTTTCTTTCCTAATATACCAACCTAATAATTGCGTTGTGTTGTTCCGGTTATTCATTATCATCATTACTTAAATAATCCTAAATGTATTGCTTAGTATCCGTTCACTTTCGATTAATTCATAGACATATCTCAGTAAACAAAAAATAAACGTAAACCTAGATTCACAAGGACATAAAAATTTACCATATTTTTTTTTATATTGGTTATCCATGCTCAATAAATATGTTGCACTTTAGGTAATAAACATTTATAAATTGGAGGACTGAATACTAACTGATAAAAAAAAAGTCCAAAGAAGCGAAGCTAGCAGTCCACAGTGCTGATACCAACACTGATGTATGGCAGTAAGGCACGGAACTGGCAGAGTAAGGATGAAAATAGACTGAAAGTTTTAGAAATGAGGTTTCTGAGGCGTATTTATGGACAAGGCTGATGTAAGTGCAATGAGTAAGATTAAGTAGAGCGGATGAACGAAGAATGGAGTGTTAGAAGAATATGTAAACCGGAAGTTAATGGTAGAAGAAATCAGGGACGCCGGAAGATGACATGGCACGATCAAGTGAATCAAATAGTTAAGTCGAGTCATGTCAAGAGTCTGAATAACAGAAGAGTGTGTATGAATGCGAATAAATCAAATAGTATAATTTCTTCAAACGATTGGTATTCACTTTGTGGTATTATTATTAATAAATGAATTAATAAATATATTTAGTATTCATCACCTTATAATTAATACATTGATGTCTACATGTTTCGAAAGCGATGCTTTCATCATCAGCAATGCATGAATACTATATTATTAATCATATATTCCTGATCAATGTATATGTATAAAGTGGTGAACACTAAGTATATTTTTAAATCATTTTATAAAGCAAAAAGTGTTTGCCGAGATAGAGTTGTGTGGCAGTCCATCCTCTCTGCCTATCCCTGCCGTTAAACGGCGTGATAGTTAGTTTACATTATTTGTTTTGTTGGTCCTTAAACGTGTAAAGCTCGTAAAGTCCATCAAACGAATCCGTCGATCGATATTCAAAGTTCTTATAATAATAAAATAAATTACAATAGTAAAAACTAGATCGACATTTTTTGCGTTGCGGTGGGAATCGAACCCTGCACCATTCTGTATCAGAGAAAATAATTGCGCGAAGTGGCACTTGCAGCAAAATATTGAACGGCAGTATATTTTTTATTGCTATAACTCGGTGACTAACGATCAAGCGTATGGTCATATACCGAAATACGCTAGGAAATAAATATACTTCGAACATTGGGGGTTATGCAAATTCCAGAGTGGAAGATACTCTCAGTATCGCCCTGGTGAAAGACCACCATTCAGAATTGAAACGTTGCTTGAAATGGCTTTTAGCCGTATTTGGTGACCAGATCTGAATAGCCAGGTATTCCCCACCTTCCTCCTCCCCTTCTCCTTCCACTCCCCAATACCTTCAGCCTCACAACATTCCCCAATTGGGAATGCCATAGTCTCACTGGCTCCGGACGGTTGGGAGCAGTTGAGACTCTTGTGCGGTATTCATGTAAAAAAAAATACTATTTCAAAAGCTTAATATTTTCAGTCATCGTTTCTTTCTGAAAATTGATTTGAGGTCATCATTACTACTATCGAATTTGTGTCATTTTTCCATTTAGTCATTTTTAATGAGCCATTTAATACGTTAAAATTCATATTCATGCTGAGATTGAAATATAAAAACGTATAATATTTGTCATCATTTTTAGTTGTGTTCAACATTTTCCTTCGTATTGTTTTAGTTATAAAATAGTATTCCAGAATCATGTAGCGTACATCGTAAATAATGAAAGAAGAAAAAACCCTTCGCAAATACTAAACAAAGCCTACCAACAAAAGCCCTCGGACTTGTACGTGGTTCGTTGCACCATGTCTTTTTGCTGTAATATTATTCTACCCAAGAATAACTCTGATCCTTTACAAATGCTATCATATAAAAAGATCTCTTAAACACGTGGTTTATTTTAAGTTATTTGAAATATTTTCTTGAAAAGATGTACGAGTATAATCACTTTGTGGAGTCATATGTATTGAATTAACAATAACTTTGTTTAAACCACTTATTAATACATAAATATTTATTTAATACATTAATATTTATTTAATACATAAATATCTACAAATCTACATGTTTCAGAAGCAAAACTCCCCTCATCAGGATAAACAATATACCTAGGTATTTAAAATATGTTTTTTTTTGGGGATATTTAGATCTTGTTAATAAATGTAGCTAAAAAAAGGTTAAACAAAACAACGTTATAATTCTGAATATCTGTATTTCACTGGGATGATACCAAGATATCTTCCACTCCAGAACATTGTTCAAATATGAACATACTGAATCGTTTTATTTAAACTAAAAATAATTAATATTAATCATATTTTTATTTTCCCTGATAGGGTTTTGAATCCTCGACATTCGGCTTCAAATTCAATGAGCTTACCAAACTAATTTCTAAAAATAATGAACGACTAAATGAATCCAAATCAATAAACATATTGGATAATAAATAATAGATCATCGTAGTTCTTGAATCCTCGGACTTGGACCACAATGTATTCAGTTTTTTGTCGAGGTCAACATACGATTCATTTTATTTTAACTCTCTCCTTATAAGTTATTACCATAAAATATCGCGTGACTTTTCAAGTAATTATTCAACTCGTTTCTTTCCAGTTGATCCCAGTTTTCTACCATCCTTTCTAAATCATTCGCGTCCCTTCTCATCGTTAAAGGCAAAACTTTCCATCCTTTTTAGGGACTTATGGGTTCAACGTTCGAAATTACAATCTGGTTAAATGCGCCAAAAAAAAAAACAGAACATCCTTGCATCACAGTTTCTTCCACCTAAGATTGTACAACTAATCCATATGGTTTTATCTTCAAAATATTGGCGTTTTTTAAAACCAATATTTGCTAATATGGTTTGCAATGATTGCATTCTTATTTTCGTATTTCAAGGTTGAAGTATTTTACCGGATATTTATGGATGCTTGTTTCTATTATTACACGATATTTTCTCAGTTAATGAAAATTGAGGTTCTAATTTTACCTGCAATCAATGACAATGCATATTATGTCATTGCAAGAAGCGTTACTTTTTAACACCATTTGATCACTCAGGCTGTATAAACGGAATCTCTTTTGACAAGTCTATTCATGTGTTTCTCTTTGCTAATACATTTTTTCAATACTCTTTCCAGGAAGCGAAAAATTAAAATAACATCTTTAACCTGCCGTTTCTAGATGTTCCGTATTAGGAACCAAATGACGGTCCTCAAAATATCCGTTCTATCTCCCTTTCTCTTAAGGTCAGACATATGTTTTAGAAAAAGGGAACACCAAATCAGAGGTTAGCTTTCATCAGAGAATTCTTCAAGAAATTACACTGGTTCTAGTCACAGGTTTTGAAGCCACAAAATTAGGCGTGTATATAAAATAGTTTTACATGAATAGCGTACTGGAGCTCCAACTGCTCCCAACTGTCCGCAGCCAGTGGGACTATAGCAATCCCAATTGGTGTATGCTCTGAGGCTGAAAGTCTAAAAGGGAAGAAGATGGGAAATAGAAAGGTTGTAAAGTACCTGACTATTCAAATCTAGTCAATAAATACGACTGAAGCCATTTCAAGCAATATTTCGATTTTGAATGGTGATCAGGGCGACACTGAAAGTATATCTCTCTCTGGAACGTCGCACAAATGTACTACTACATAATATTATTTTTATATTGTAATAACATATGTCTTTATTGTAATTAAGTTTGCAACTATAGCTAAAATACATGCATAATGAAGTGTACAGTGGTATTATATAAAAAAAAAATTTAAAAAGTGTAACAGTAGGTAATATGTAAAGAACAAAATTGCATAGTTATAAATTCAGGTTTCGCATAACCCCCATTACAAGGCCAGTCTGTGTTGATTATATAATACCTATGAATGTTAACATGTAAATGGTTAAATCAATAACTTCGAATTTGGGTAAGTGCATCGGTAAAGGCCCTACCATTACTTTTAATCCGTTCTTTTACATTATGTTTAATAAAAAAAGTGATTTTTTTTTTCATCTGTAGAATCTTGAAACACTTAAAATTCCGTTAATCAAAAGTATTATGAGTTACAGGAATTTAGAGTAAATCTTGGTTAGTGTACTAACTATTTTATTTTTTCAAATAAGGTAGTATGCGAACCCGCGACCTCCGGAATCTCAGTTGAGGATCTTAACCGCTCAACTAAGAGGTCGTCCAAAGTGGTTTTATTATAAAATTATAAAAATGGCCTAAATAGTGGTGCCCATTGACTTTGTGATGAACAACGAATTTTTATACACCTTGTATATTTAATGCATTATCAAAAATGTGTCCAGTTATTTTTAATATTGAAGCACGAGAAAAAAAAATCATTAACCCAAAAGGAAAAAATAATTCAAATCTCCATTCGTATATGAAATATGTAACAGCTTAACATATTTGCAATGACATTTGAAAGTTCATGTTTGCAGTCAGTGAACTTTGAACACTGTTATGTGAATGAAGGCTTTATACAGGATGTAGCAGTAAAACACATATAATAAAATACCAAATTATAATTGAAAAGTTAATTGTCAAGGACGCCAGATATGGCCTATATCGTTATGATTAATGAGCTTTCCTTAATATCGAAATTTAACACCTGAATTTTGATAAATTAAAAACGCAAGAATGTAGTTAGCATGAATAATTTATAACAAAGTATTATTTTTTTGTAATTGAAGTTTTCTGGTTAAAGGCGTTTTTAGAAATTTATTCATTTCTTTGAAAAATAAATTGAAATGGGATGAGCAATAATGAAGGTTTATTTCTACAATATTTATGGTATTTACATAGTACGATTGAAATTCTCATTGGCGTTTGCCACATGAATTTTCTTTTAAATAAAGTTCTCATGTCTACCTACATGAAAAATATTGAAATAACAGCATGGCTTCTTATCGTATTTTTAACAATAAATAAAATGCATTCACAAAAACATAGACTTATGAAAAAGATTATCAGCTGAAAATACGGTTAGATTGAATTAGAATTTCCAAACAAATTTCATAAAACAAGCGTTCATGGTTTAAGAAGTTAGTGAAGTGCATAAAAAGATTTTTTTTAGTTAAGTTAGTTAAAATTTAAAAGAACATTATTTTCTTAAGACATTTTATATTATTGATCTCTTCAAATCTAATCTTCACATTCCCCCACAATCCCAGTTGCTTATTTTAACAAGATCTTCAACAAATTCTTCAACAAACTCTTAACATCCCATTAAAATATACCACCAAATCCCCATATCTTTGAAACAAATAAAAGAGAATACACCAATATATATATATATTTTTTTTTTGTGATACCACACAAGAATTCCAAGTGATCCCAACCATCTCGAGCCAATGAGGTTATTGCATCACCAATTGGGGTGTGCTGTGAAGCTGAAGGTATTTAGGAGAGGAATGAGATGGGAAGAAAGAAGGTGAAGAAGTACTTGGCTATTCAGATCTGGAAACCAAACACGGCTAAAGCTATTTTAAGCAAAGTTTCGATTCTGAATGGTAGTCTTTCACCAGCTCCCAATTGACAATATACACTCTGGAACATGCCGAAAATATACTACAATACACATCATTTTAAATGAATAAATTGTGAAATAACACATTTCATTCATTTAAAGTTTTACTTGCGTTCGTCGGTATTTGAACCCGCAACCTCAGGATTCATAGCCAAGGATCGTAACCATACGAAGATCGTCAATAAAAATTAATATCTCAATCTGGATAAAAACAAAAGAAGAGATTTTTTGATAACTTAATTTCGCCAAATCATACATATCATAAGAACATTTACATCAAATACAAATAATTCGTCTGCATTTTTGCCATTTTTTGTATTTAATATAATTGTATAACCATTCCACAAAATTAATATATCATAAATACGTCTGTAAATAAAAAGATATAAAAAATTAAATAAATAAATCGATGAGGACCAATCAAGAAAACGTAATATTAAAACGGTGAACAGACTTTGATATTATGTTTTATATGACAGCCTCTATATAAATCTACCAAGGTAAAACACCTACCATATATAAAATAAGAATAAAACCACTCGAGTTAACCAACAAAAATTTTCTACTGTTATTGAACTCTCCCGGGCAAGGTCTTGCCCGTTGCAAATTTTAATGTATTTTTCTTGGTCTTTTTTTATTGTTTAATCATGGTGGATTTTAGGACCTCGAGTTTTTGAGAATCAAGATTTATTACGCACGTATGATAAAGATGGCATGGTGGGGGCTACGCGATATTTTGCATCCTTCTCGGAGCGGGATTATGTTTTTTTTGTTATTTAAGAACCAGATTTTATTACATGATTTTTCGAGAAAGGTTCGAGAAGATATATAATTCTTAGCGACAAAAACAAGTAGACAAGTTAGCAATGAAAGCTTTGTCTCTGAGCTTACAAGCAGTTTTTTTTAACTCTCTTATTCTCCTTCTTCATGAAGCATTATGGCATTAAGCTTTGGGTGGTTGCCTCCCTCAATGCTTCCAGTTTTGAAAGGACTCCGAGATGACCTTTTTTTAATATGAATACCGCTCAAGATTCCCAACTGCTCTCAACCATCAGTGAGACTATGACGTTCCCAATTGGGGAATATTGTGAGGCTGAAGGTATTGGGGATGGGAAGGAGAAGAGGAAGAAGAAGGTCAGGAAATACCTGGCTATTCAGATCTGGTCACCAAACACAGCTAAAAGCGATTTCAAGCAACGTTTCAATTCTGAATGGTGGTCTTGACAGTATCTTCCACTCTGGAACGTGCGCAAATATATTATTATTTTTAAATTAATTAATTGCGAAACAGCACAAATTAATTAAATAAAATTTACTTGCGAACGCTAGGATTTGAATCCGCGACCTTCGGATTCGTAGTTGAGAGCCTTACCCCTCGACCATGGAGGCCGTCAAATCCTTCTATTTCCCAACCGATTTCACTCGATCTATTTTATGACTTCTGTCCTTTCTCTCAAAAATTACATTCAGCAGCTTGCATCCTGGAAATAAAGACAATATTAGTAAAACGGGTCATATAATTATTTTCAATTTGAACTTTTTAAATACGATTTTTTTCGAGATACCAAAAATGTATTGAATTCTCAAGGAATTGAACTTTCTTTTAAAAAGTCTTCTACGTACATGCTTATATTTCGAGTTTCGTGTCCGTGAACTTTGTTTAACATCCACTTCAAGTACATTTCTGAGACTTTGCTTTGCGGTAGGTTCCGTGAAAAGGTTGAAGATAATGCATCCTTTGTTTGTTTTGTAATACAACATTTGTTTATTTAGGTGCATTTTTTCAAGGATGTTGTTAAGGTTTCTGAGAATGATAAAAGCAAAAAATAAGGTTTATAACAATAATATCTACTTAAATTAAGGTTTTTTTCTGTGTAGTAAATGTCTAACTTGAAAAAGAAAAATAGTTATCTATTGTGTTGTATTTTTTCAAGAAAATATCTGAGATTAAATTATTAAAGAATCAAAAAAATGCACACGTCAATCTTTTTAAGTACCTATTGTCTATTTTTTTCGGTAAGTTTTTCACTTATCTTTCTCCTTGTAAAAAAGTAATAGCTGCCTGAGTTAAAATCTACGACAAAACGTTGACGTCTACATACTTTTATATCTTGAAATTTGATTCACATACTACTTTATAATTTCATTTAATAAAATACATTAGTGGTTTTCAAGTTTAAATGACTCGATAACGAAACTTCGATGAAATTGACGATTTAAACGATTTGTTCGTGAATCAAATTTAAACAAGTGTTTGTTCATGAATCGTCATAATACCTATTCGATTTATCTGCTGACTTATTTACATAATCATTTAATAGTCCCTCAATACGTTGTCACTACAAGAACAATAACTAAAAAATAATATGATATGAAAAAGAGTTAAACTGGTCTAAAAAATCTGTAATCCGTTTAATCTGCATTTTTTAACTAAAGACTTATTTCAATTGACAATCAAATTCTTTATTTTTTATACAACCATTAATAATAGCCTCAAGCATTTTATTAAACTTATCAATGTCATACAGCCTAGCTGAGTAAGCCGAGAGGTCTTATTATTTTGCAAATTAATTTTTCATTATTGTTTTTTTCTTCCGTAAACACGTACTACGTTTAAACCTCCAATCTTGCTAAAATACACTCTCAAGGAAAGCACGCGCGAACAATTACCAGTTGCTACAAAAAAAGTCGAAGACATTATTATCTTAACGTGTTACTGTGTTAGTGACCCAAAAATGATTGATATATTATTTCAATTAACATTTTATGTAGGTACCAACTCGAGTTCGCGTTAAAACGCCTTCGAATTTATTTCGCCTCCGGTCGCATTTTGCCTCTAGCCTCAATCTCTAGACTATGCTCTCACAACAAATAATGCAGAGTGCAAAGTACAAAGTGAATGTGAAAACAGATCGCATTGCCCAGGAGCTAGTTATATGGATTATTAAACTGGGATTCCAGCATTTTAAATGAAAAAATAGAGTGGTTTAGTTTAACACGTTATACTGATATGCAGGCTGTGCTGTTATCCTGCAGGATTCTTGGGATTTTATGAAATGTTTTGGATAAAATATTCAGAACCGTGCAATCAATTTGTCTTCATTTTTATTTCGCTTCCCAGGTATCAGAATATTTTAGAAAAATAATTGATGTTACTTAAATACTAGTGTTAAGTATGACCAATTTTTTTTTATTAGAATCTCCATTTTAAGGGAATAGGGTGACACTCGCTGTAGGTTTCCCCTATATGCATCACAAATTCACCTACTAACATTTAAATTAACGCCATCTGTGATCGCGAATTTTCATAATATGTTTACCCTTAAAGGGAAAGCACAGTATAGAGAGTAATTATTTACAAGTAATATAAAACATTAACTATAGAATTCTCCCCAATCAGCAGATAAATAACAACTTTAAGAAATAAAACAATGGTAAATCAAGAAAAGGTACACAATGTCTAAACGAAGTACCTCGAACTTGCTGTATAGAAGAAAATAGTCTTGAATTTTCTGCTGAAAGTAATGAATGTATTAAAGGATATAAGTATATATAGAGTTTGATTTTGATTTAATAATTTGCATATTCTTTTGGTTGGATCCCTGACACCAGCATTAACGCGCATCCTGCTAATGTGGAATAAGTCGTTAAACCTAGTTGCTCTGGGTGGTACTTTTACGATCATTAGTTCAAGTAAATTGGGGCAGCCACTGATATTATTGCAGACTTTGCATAGGGTCGTGAGGTCAAGGTCAAGAGCATTTATACATTTGTCCGGCAAGATAATGATTTGCCAGATCTTATGTTCCTTAGCTATCTTTATAATCTATGTGTACTCCGCCATTTCCTTTAAGATATCCTCGCGATGATGAGATGAGATAGTTCACAAACAATATGTATTACATCATCAACGCATTGGAAAATGTTTTTATTATACTACTTGTCTTAAGCTTTTTACATCGTACGCATTGTGTTGTTTGACTTTGTGGATATTGAGCCGTATTGCGCATCCTGCTCATTCTTGATCAATGTTGCATACTCCCTGATGATAGACACTGCAAGGTTATCTGCTGTATACATACATGCAGTAAATACATGCAGTATATAAAAATATTTAGAGACAACTGATCTTAGTAACAACATAATTCTACGTTAAATAATGTTAATAAAATTGAACGATTTTAATCAAAGACACCAGAGGAAATCCAACAAATCATTATAAGTTTGAAAGACCCCCGGTATAGACGGGATCACGACTGCAACATTTAAATTAATAAAATCACAAGTATCGAAACCTTTAACTCATATAATTAATACAAATTTTCAAAGAGGAGTATTTTCATTCATATATTATAAACAATCTGTAATTATACAAATATTTAAAACCGGCAATCAAGAAGAAACCAGCTACCGTTCAATTTCGTTGCTATCGAATATAGCTAAAATCTTCTTAAAAAAAAATTATTAAAAAAGGTTCATTAAAATTAGTCACTTAATTCATGAAAACCCGTTCGGATTCATGAAAAACAGAAGCACAAAAGATGACATCGCTAAATTATATAATATTGTCCAAAACGCTCCAGATAAATCGTCGAAATGAATTGTTTTTTTTTTGTTAATCTCCAAAAAGCTTTCGACAGCATATCTCATGCCAAACTAATACAAAAATTAAAAGCTCTAGGTTTTAATGACAAAGCATTTAATTATCTAAGAAGCTACGTACATAAAAGAACACAAGTTGTGAAAATAAATAACACTGTAAGTCTACCCCTCACAAGTGATTTTGGTTTACCACAAGGTACTGTATTGGGTCCATTACTGTTTATTATGTATGTTAACGATATGTTTAAACAAAACCTTAGCGGAAGTGTTATTCCATATGCAGACGACACAATAATCATATCAAAGGGTCAGAACTGGGATATTGTAAAGTTAATTGCAAATAATGATATGCAAATCCTAATCCTAAATCCTAGTAATATTGGGCAGATGCGTTATACATTTTTATCTTCAATAACGCATGCATAAATCCACAAAACAATGTGAAATCGATTCTGAATCACCTGTATGTAAACATCTCTACATCGACAGATTTCAGCAGATCCAGACGGCTGTATTTTTAGTCATTCGAAGTCAAAAGATGTTCGTCGTTCCCTCGTGTAGTCACGATTTTAGGACAGACTAGAACCTTTCTACACGGGTGAAAATCTTCAAGTAAATCTTTTTTCATTAGTAAGTCGTGCTAACCGCAAACAGGTACCTATTTAATTACCTGCACGTGTCAAAAGGTTATTTGCGTGCGCGTTTGCATTTTTTTCTCACCAATTGACGTAATATTATTGTAATAATATCGCTTTATGTGGAAAAGATCTCGGAATCTTTTTAACTTATGTCGTCATGCAGTGAAGTGAATCCCGGGGGCAGTGCATTAATTTATTTTAATATATTTATTGGGTACAGCTTTAAACGTACTTCAATTAATTAAACTATAAATCCGGGGTTATATCCAGGTAGAAATGTTTTCCAAACATTTTTTATGTAAGTGGGATTACACATTTTTGGTGTGAACGTTATAAATATTAAAGATTTGTTAAAAAAATAAATATATATATTTTAAATAAATGTCTTTAAACAGAGAAGCGTTAGAAAGGGATTGAAGGTGGTTGGAAATAAAGTGCATCAGAAGCACTCTTCCTTCGTCAGATCAAAAGTTTCAAAGATTTCTCAGTTTTGTTACAATATTTCACTGTCTTGTTTCATTTCTGTAATAGGTTAGAGCCCGATGTTTAGCCATCCTCGTGTTTTTAAATCATTGACTAACAAAAATGGTAATTATTTTCATTGTTTTGTTGCAGAATTTGAGACTGTCCAATGGTTCGCTGAGTTTCCACTACTGGCAGAAGCCCGGGGTGGTTAGACTATCCAAGGTATACATCTTCAACATCACCAATCCCCAGGAGTTCCTCGATGGGGTAGGGAAACCAAATTTGCAAGAAGTCGGACCTTTTGTTTACAGGTAAAGATCCAATATATCTATTTATATCAGAAAGCACAGATTTTACTCTGTGCAGAAACGGGCAATCCGTTTGATAGATTCCCCTATCTTTTAACAAACGGATTGCAATCTTTTGAACACAAACGTCAGGCGGGAATGCGGTCTTTGTTTTCCCAGAATTTTAATGGAAGATTCTGAGGAACTAGCGTTCAAAAGCTCGGCTGTGGAATGATCTACCGGTCTCTGCGTTTTCTCTCTCCTACAACATGGGTCTCTATATTCCCAGGTTCATTCCTTCCTGTCCTCTAAAAAATTCTCCACACAGCATCCCCAAAGATGACATGGGCGTTGAAGGAAGTTATTTCTGAGTGACTGTAAAAGCTGATTAAAATAAAACTACACATAAAACTACAGTGGGGAGCATTGCTCTTTGAACAAAGGTAGGCCGTGTAAAAGTTATTTACTGTTTCTTAGAAATTTCTGGCATATTTCTATTATCTTTTTTCCCCCTCATGGTTAGTTCCTTTTCTTATGTAGCAAGTTCTAACATCCACTCCTGTGTTATTATTTTCCCTTTTCTTTCTACTGAAAAGACTTAATATTTTATTACGACCCGCTGTTTGAAATTACTGTATCTATATCTAGATCTGATAAGTCGTGTACCTTCCCCATCTCTTTTCCTTCCTCCATCTACCTTCAGCCTCGCAACATTCCCCAAAATACCGTAGTTCTGCAGGCTCCAGGCACTTAGAACTCTTGTGCGGTTCAGTTAAATGGAAAGTAATTCTCTAAAAGAGGAATTGTCGAGTAACCATTAACGTAACTGATCAATGATATCAATATGCTGTTATCTTTCGTGAATATTGAGGAAGCTTTTTAATAATTTACAATATCTTTGCGATATTTCGTGATCATAATAATATACTCGTATGTGAAAATTTGAAACAAAACGGATCATTTAACTGTTTTCATTCGGTGTTCTAATCGTTTCCTTAGGGTCGGTTTTATAACCATCCGTTTGTAACGTTTGATACCATTTTTAACTAATATGTAGACTACCGCCCGATTTCCCCGTTTTATAAACGTTCGTCAGATTGGTCGTTTGACAGCTGTCAGTTGTTGCCCGACGATCGCTTATTTGAAACCGTGCACTATTTTAATTAAAAAGACAATATAAATTTCCATCTGTGAAATGGATGGAAGAAAGTGATGACAAGCGAATAGCAATTATTCTAGATAAAAAAATGGACATATAACGGTTCATTACGTGGGAGAAATTTGATGCTTCATTTATAAAACTGGCCCTTAATAATTGCCGCTAATCTTTTCATCTAAAAGTAAAGTGCAACCGCAGTTAAGTGCAGCATTCACAATTATGATAATTGCACTATCGATATGATCGGCGACCCGGAGTCCAGCCTCGAATAAAGAGGTCAAGTGTACGAGAAATTACACTTGATTGTGTTCTGGCATATATCACGGGCATCATTAGCAGGTGTCAAGGATTAGAGCCGTTGTTGTTAGTATATCATGAAAACTGCTGCATATTCATGAGAGGAGACCATTTTGTCCCCAGTACCTCTCTTACATAGCATTTTTAATAAGACATTGATTCTACACAAACCTTTGGGTTTTTTTCATCATTTTTCGTGACACAATCTTTCATCATGTGGTAAAAAAGCTGTATAAAGCCCTGTGGTTAAAATTGGAGTCCAGAAATGATATTGAGATATTTTTCCATACCCGTAATAACTTCATTATTGCGACAATAAATCATGAAATTCGATTTAAACTGATTCCCACCATCCTGCATACAAATCATGGTCAGCTGAATTGAGCAGATATGTGTCAGTAAGATCAGATAGTTTAGAAAGCTTTAGGCTTGAGCGATCAATTTTAACAGTTACTTTATATATAAAAAGCAAGATTAAAACACGATCTTCAAAATGATTCAAAATGTTACAGCAGGGTCGATATCACCCTGGTCAGAGAATGGTTTAGGCTGCGTTTTGTCACTGGACCTAAATAGTCTGTAGCTTTTCAACGCACATCTTGGTCTATCCAGTCTTCCAAAATATTTCTCAAAATTCCCCATTTGCCAAAATATGCTAGTCATATTGGAAATTATTTGTATTGCTTCAGATAGACTATGTCACGGGATGTATCATTTGTACGTATATCTGATTTATCAGTACAGGCATAAAGTTGGAATGAAGTATGCCTATTCAGAGGAGTGTGTCATATTATATTTGCGTACGGTGTGATGCTACAACTTAGTAGTAGGAAATTACATATCTCAGAGAACTTTTGGAAGTACCTTCTTTGAGATTTATCGGGGATACTATCCTGGAAGATTCGTCTGGGAGATTTTACTGAGAGGTTCGATGAATTGTTCGTAGGTACGGAAATAATTGTGTTTGTTTTTTTTTGTTTTATTGTAGAGAAGATATGGAGAAGGTCAACATCAAGTTCCATGACAACGGCACCGTGACCTACCAGCACAAGAAGATCCTCAAGTTCGTTCCCGAGATGTCCGTCAACAAAAACGAAAAACTGGTGGTGCCTAACATACCATTGCTTGTAAGTACACTTTTCTTCAATCATGTATCTTTAATCATACTATCAATTAGGGAAACAGTACCCCATATGCGACCATACGCATGCTAGTAAGATTTTCATTAAAATCTTCTCATTTCGGTAAGCTAGCGACATCTTCAAGATTTTTTCAACAACATTATTTTTTATCCATGAAAATCATACAATTTTGTAGGTAATTGTTTTTGAAGAACAGAAACAAGTCTAAATATACATATCATTGCTTAAGCGGCAACAATACCTCTCTCATTGTTTACGCTTTACGGGAGTAACGAAAACTGAATGCGTTATCGAGCATTTTCTTCGTGTGTTATTCTAATAAGAGTCTGTAGCTGGAATTTGGGAAACTGAGTATGCAGGTCGATTCAGAACAAAGCTACGAAACTCTTTATGTACTTATCTCAATTTGGTAAATAAGTTAAATAGGTTGCCGCTAAAGCGAAAATATTTTACTCAATCAACCAGAAATTTATGTAGATTTTAATAAACACCCACACGTGGATAGTTGAGGCAGCAAAACTCTGAATAATATTAGCATGTCGTCGAAATTATGCCGCGTACGTAAAATTGTCAATGTAAAAATCTCATAAACAGAAAAGCACTCAAACTGACTAATGCTTTCCGTATAAAGGCAATATATTCTATAACTTAGTCGTCTTAATGGAACGTGTTAGAAGAGCAAGTGGATAAATACAAAATAATATTTGTTCGTGAATATTATAAATTCTTAGAAGATATTTGAAAACGCCTAGTTTGATGCAAAATGCATAACACACTTGTTATGAAAAAGTGTACACGCAAACTTCTGGAGTCCAATCATGCGATATCTTTAAAGATAAACGAAACGCAATACACGCTCACAGATGGCGCTAATTTAAACATTTTATAAGAAAAAAAACTTTCAGCACGTAATGCCTTTAAATATTGCAATTAATTGTTTGTTGGCGTGTTTACACATGGAATAAAACATGGAATAAATTGTAATTGTGGATACTAAACGTTACTCCGAACTAAGCCGTTTGCATCCCACGTGGAAACAGTTCTAAACTATTCAAGAAAATTATTTGATAGATATAATTAATGTTGTTATACAATACCTAGGGTAATTAAATAAAATAATCATTAAATATTAGCAAGTGCGGCTTGTTGATGCTTTATTAAGATATAAATTCTCCTTTCTTAGATTAACGTGTGTTGTTATCATGGAAAACACAGAACGTCTAATACGCTTTTGTAAATATTCGTGAAGAAAACAGAATGTTTTTGTGATTTTGGCAAAAACCCAAAATCAATAATATTGTATAAATTAATAATAATTGTGTAAATATTTTACCTTATTAATTTGTTATCTGTTTGTAAAAGACACAAAAAAAATTCTGTCAGCATCATAAAGTTTTACATTTGCAAAAGAGCCGGATACAGCAACAACAAAAAAAACGCGAAAACAAATAACATTTAAGCCTTTCGTGATTTTTTTACGTTAGTAGAAATTATAGAATTATAGTATTCATATATTCCTGACGACGAAAGTATCATTTTCGAAACATGTAGATATATCAATGTATTGTATATTTATGAAGTGGTGAATACTAAGTATATTTTTATAATTGATTTATTAATTATAGAATCTGTTTTCATGTGAACGGTAACTTGGTGATGTGACATTATAATTTAAAAAATAAAACAATAACTTTGTTTTGCATCACTTTTATTTATACTTTAGCCTACCGGGTTTCGCTACTACCGTAGCTTCTTCGGGGCAGTATACAACTAAATTATGAACTAAGATGCACATGTGTTATAGATTGATACAAACAGGCGGGTGAAGGGCCAAGGGTGGGAGATCAGCAGGTACCTGCTGACCTGGAAGGGTGTGTACGTTGTTTATTGGGAATAATTTAAGGATTGGACTTTTATTTAAATTTATTTGATTATTTATGAGTCTACTATTAGTGTTTTTGGCTCTACTTATTTCAAATGCCTCTAAATTATCCAGTCGAATGCCTGTTCCATTTTTATGTACTAAACTATTTATTGAATGTGTGGTCTGTTTCTAAGAGATGGTTAGCAAATTCGGAGAACCCATTATTATTTAGGCATCTTAAGTGTTCTTCCAGGTCAGCAGGTACCTGCTGATCTCCCACCCTTGGCCCTTCACCCGCCGGTTTGTATCAATCTATAACACATGTGCATCTTAGTTCATAGTTTAGTTGTATACTGCCCTGAAGAAGCTACGGTAGTAGCGAAACCCGGTCGGCTAAAGTATAAATAAAATTGATGTAAACAAATTTATTGTTTTATTTTTTAAATTATAGAATCGACTGAAAATAGATAAAAAAAAATACTAATCTTGATGATTCCATGGTCAGATGTACTCCTAGCTGTGGAGTTTTGATCATAATATTGAGTATATTGATAAATATTTTTTTATACTTTTTATTCTCTATACATTTTGATACTTTATCATATCTACACTTTATACTTTTTATTCTCTATACATTTTGATACTTTATCATATCTACACTTTATACTTTTTATTCTCTATACATTTTGATACTTTATCATATCTACACTTTACACTTTTTATTCTCTATACATTTTGATACTTTATCATATCTACACTTAATACTTTTTATTCTTTATACATTTTGATACTTTATCATTCTACACTTTATACTTTTTTATACTTTACGCATTTTTATATGGGTACCCTATTCATTTTTATACTTTTTAATTGTTTGTTTTAAGAATATATTAGTTATACTTGCATTTTCGATTTCTTTTTTTTGTTGTATTTAGACTTTTCTTACTTTTATGCTAATGGCACATGTTGTGCCGTATATATAAATAGATAAACAAATGCAATAAACATGAATACAAGATATTTTAGTAAGTCTGGTTGTCATAACTTAATTCAATTTTAACATTTTATTATTTCTTCAATCTTTACCACATAAAATCGTAACACATCACACTAGGGTTATTTGAATAATAACCTAAAGATTATCTATATATATAAAAATCATTGTAAGTTTGTTTGATTGTCCTCGATGTTCTTTAAAATCACAGGACTGGTTTTGCTGAAAATAGCACATTTTGTTTTTATTATTGCCGGGAAGGTTTAGAAAGTAGTTTGAATGAAATCCAATATGGAAAACTGTTGCTACAACGTTTTAAAATTAGTCTGAAAAACATTGAACCCGCCATGTTTTATTTAGGTTACCCCATATATATAACACTCTGGTTAGCCACAGATTGCATGTTCAAAAGAAGAAGGTATTTTGGGTAGAATATATTCAAAATGGAAAACATGAGTAGTTACCTACTTAATAACTTTATGATTTAGATATATTTTGAAAAAATAAACGTTTGGAATGAAATAAAATATTCAAATGAATGTTTATTTTTTTGAGATAATTTCTTTCATTGTCAAATCAATTATTGTACCCGAGCAAGGCCGGGTACACATCAGCTAGTACATAATATTTATTTAAAAGTTCTTGACGTCAGCATTAAAACGTGGACTTTGTTACATCATTTACAGATTTTCGCGAATTCGCAAACAATGAGTTGGTAACAATGTGTACTTTTGCACAAGCATATTATTGGCAAATATCAATAATAAAAATATACATATATGCATTTACGAGGAATACTTTTTGCCGGAAGGTAATAAAGTTTTGAATTTTTCTAAGAAAAATACTTGACGTTGAAGTTTTCATAAACAGCAAAATTTTGTTTACTTAAAACTTCCTATAAGGTGTGTTTATATTCCAAGCATCTATTTGTTTATTCATCAGCGACACTTTGAAACTTTTGACGGTTGACAAATTATTTTGTGGCGTTTCATGAGAATGAAATGGATTCTTTGTTTTTGGGGACCTTCACAAATATGAAAAATGGATGTGATAATTAAATCTGCCGCTTCTTTGATCTCGTCAGTCCTGAAATCAAGAGATCTCACCTTTCCTCTTCGAACTTCCGTGTTATCTTTGTATCAGTAGTTTTAGAAAATTTGTGACAGTCTAAATGTGGCTGTCACAGGCTGAAACCGGTCAGGTCTAAAAAAAATTAAAAATTAAGATATTAATTCAATCACTTAAGCTTAGCTCTAGTACAGTAACTGACGGCAAATACATTATAGAAATTATAATTCTAAACATCCAACTTTTTAAACCACTTAAATAAAATCGTAGCCTAAAAGTTTTTTTATCCTACTGCCTAAAGAAGGGACTAATTATTCCTTCTATAAATCTGGAATATAAAACGATCTCAATAGCTACAGACATATCGCTCTTTTCAATACTATGTCTGAAATTCTGGAAAAAGCTTATTTCAACACCTTTAACCTCATCTTGAAAATAATAAGTAAATAAATAGACATAAATAAATAATAATATTGAAACATTCTTCCGCCGACTTAGGTACATTTCTATAGTTAGTGAAAAAACATTGAATTATTTTAGTCTACCGAATATTCTCGGGGCCTCCCTATTCTATTACTCTCACCGCCACCGACTCCATACTGCCCTTCAATGCACCTGTTATTCATGAGACCACCACAGTACCCACTAAATCTCCATGCAATATCGGTTCTTTGTTTTGGGAAATCACATGATTATGCTACAATATAGTGTTATATCAATGTATTTATTTCTTCTTTCAGACGCTCTCCTCCCACAGTAATTATCTCGGCTACCTGGTGCAGGTGGCGATATCCTTGGGACTGTCGGCGGCGCGGATGCACACCCCCATAGAGCCATTCGTCCACGTCACGGCGGATGAATTGGTCTTCGGGTACGACGATCCGCTGGTTTCCCTGGCGCACAAGTTTTACCCGAGACACAAGAGACCGATGAGCAAGATGGGACTACTTATTGCTGTAAGAATTTTTACCTTTTTCATTATTTTTGTTTATTAATATTGTTTTCCTCTGGTGTTGTGTGCAGTTGAACGTATTGAATTTCCAAATATTTTAACTAAAGAGATCATTTGTTATTTACAACTTTTTTGTTAATATTGTTTTCCTCTGGTGTTGTGTGCAGTTGAACGTATTGAATTTCCAAATATTTTAACTAAAGAGAACATTTGTTATTTACAATTTTTGTTAATATTGTTTTCCTCTGGTTTTGTGTGCAGTTGACCGTATTGAATTTCCAAACATTTTAACTAAAGAGATCATTTGTTATTTACAATTTTTAACAATCTTAACATCTTTTTTTAAACAGCTGTCGAACATCTAATGAAAATCACATACGATATATCGCTATCAACAATATTCCATCACTCTAACACTGATTTTTTTAATCATTTTAGTGTTTTTATTTTATAATGTGGATATTCGACTGAAGTGAGTAGTTTTGCCATTGAAAGATATAATTATTGAACATACTCGTATATAGTTTTTATTCTTGTAATATCCTTTGAGTAAAATTGTGTTTTCTTCGCATTTCATAACCATACATCCGCTATACATTGTGGAACAATAGCCAGGAGCTTAATTAAAGTGAGCTTTTTAATGACTTAGTATCAAACTGCGTTGTTTTACGGGGTTTTTACACCTCTTAAACGACTGTCACATATCATTATGAATCAATTGTTGCTTTGTTCTCGGATACATTAAATGTAATTACAAGTATTGTTAGAAACGAGTTAATATTTTAATTAGAGTTGTACCTACTAATTAATATCGATCAATGATTGGAGGTCAATTACAACACACTTCTCTCATCTTTAATGGTTGGAAAATACGACATTTTACTAGGATTTAGGAACAAGTATCCAAACTTGTTGACACTCATCTTGTAAAATGTGTTCCATACGTCATATTATTTATTATTCTTATCTTGCATCTTATTCTTCCCTAGGTACAATGTAATTTTGTTCACAGTAATAATAATATAATACATAATTCAGCTATATATGGTAACCAAATCTATATATCTACGTAACTCTTCTTCTTTTCACGCTTACTTCTTTCAGCCTCACAGCCGTATGTATGTATCCAAAATGCACGAAATGCACGTGTGTAAAGTGACGTGTGAAATGTATGATTTTATCCATTTCACGATAATGATGAAATAAAAAATAACCACTTGAGGAAAAATCAATAACCATAACTTAAAATTTAGTTAAAAAACCATAACCGTAAAACTAAAACAATTAAATATATAATAAACACTAACATACATATATAAAATAAATAAAGGTAGAAAATAAGAGTAAATAAATTATTGCAGTGCAATGTCCTGTTTCATCGTGTATAAACTCTCCTTTATAAATAAAAGAGTCTCAAAGGCCACAGAGAAACGGTGCACATTTGTTTTGTGTGAATGCAGTCAACGTGTTAATAAAATAAATATGACATCAGATTAATAAAAATTTATCTCAATCACTGAGAAGCAAAATTTATTTTCGTTAATATTTTTACTGTGAACAACTCAAGGTGAAAACATGTTTTATTTTATTCAATACGCAATCAAATTTAGGAATGCAAAGTTGTTGCTGCTGTTTTCATTCAAAATGAATAAAAAATAATATTAATTTTAATTATGAACAGTAAAATTCTTTTCACAAAAGTCGGTTGGCTTCCTCATTAAAATTTAAATCGCTTTAGAAAATGTGTAATTTGTTTGTATTTTTCCTTATTCAAAGATATATAATTGACAATACAAAAATACATCTTTCGTCGGAATCATTAGCTAGATATTGCTTCTTTATTTTTTATTTAATAATTATCTTTTGTGTTTCTTTTTATAAATTCAAAATACACCAACCATGCAAATTAGTGGCTAATGTCGTGGAAACTTAATTATTTAGGATTTTGGTGTTAAATACGTATACCTTATATTGACGGCCTCCATGGTCGAGGGGTAAGGCTCTCGACGACGAATCTCGGCGTGCGCAAGTAAATTTTATTTAATTAATTTGTGCTGTTTCACAATTAATTAATATAAAAATAATACGTAGTATATTTGAGCACGTTCTATAGTGGAAGATACTATCAGTATCGCCCTGGTGAAAGACCACCATTCAGAATTGAAACGTTTCTTGAAATGGCTTTTAGCCGTGTTTGGTGACTAGATCTGAATAGCCAGGTATTTTCCCAGCTTCCTCTCCCCCTTCTCCTTCCCCTCCCTTCAGCCACACAACATTCCCCAATTGGGGATGCCATAGTCTTACCGGCTACAGACGGCTGGGAGCAGTTTAATTTAAAAAACAGATAGTTGATATTTATTGTGTTTTATTCGTATATGTTTTTGTTAAATTTAAAGTAAATTAAAATATTTTATGTTATTACCAAGTTCTGCTACCATGTTTAATTTTTTTATTATTGTAAATGGAAAAAAAATCCTTTTTTAAACCACTTTATTAGATTTATACATTGTCGATCGGTTTCAGTTGAACTCAACCTTCTTCAGGATCGTACACATATAAACTTAAGGACTATATGTTTACGATTCTGATTTCAGTTGAACTCAACCTCGAGTTCAACTGAAACCGGTTGACAGTGTATAAATATAACATAGTCGCTTAAAACAAAGAATTGTTTCATTAAAAAAAAATTATATCGTTTTAAAACTAGGACCTAATTTTGTCAATAGGATAAGTCTTCATCTCTAAGAGGACAGAGAGAGAAAAGTTTTTTTTGTATTCATTTTAACAGTGGTATTAACAAGAGGTTCCTGAGATCTATGTAGTCATATTATATGATCGGAATATGAATAAGAAGATTGAAAAGAATTTAAAGTCAATATATGTACATTATGAGCAAGATTAATAAATAAACGTACAAATATTTTGAACACATTAACGAGCAAATGGACTGTAAAAATTAGTCTCAGGAGAGTGTATAACGCGATGGATGTTTTAAATAAGTCAGGTACGCCATAGGTAGATAAATTATAATATCATGCTTAAATTTTTAAAAGTATGTATGACATCAATGAAGCAAGAGCTTTTTTTTAATTATTTATTAATCTTGAGAAAACATAAAATGTTCGATTTCTGTATCACTGGGAAAATTCCTATGTCGAGAAAAACGTAGGAAGTACTTAAGTTATATAATTAAATAATCAAAATATAATAACAAAGATTTGGAAGAAGTTAGTGAATAGAGGTTAAGTTGTATGCAAATGTTATATTTTTATAGTTTTATAATTCAGGTGAGAGTAAATCTAAAAATAAAAATTAAATTGCATATGCCTAGAGACAGATTCCGGAGATAGATTGGAAATAGAGTAGGCATGGCTATGAACGTGTATTAATAATTGGACGACCTAATTTAATAATACAAAGTTTTATTTCTTGTTTAAATTTAGTCGGTGTTTCTATTTATCTAGTCGTGGCTGGTAGTGTGTTGTATAATTTGCGTGATATGTATTTAAAGTTTCTTTGTCCAAAAGAAGTTCTAGCAAGCAAGGTGGCGTTCAATGCAATCCGCTCCCTCTGCGGGTAAATGGTTTGATTGCTAGTTAGTTAGCATTGCCCAAAGCTCAATGAATCTGAACATATTTATTTAATCTACTCGTGAAATCTCAAAACAGCATCATGTACATGACATCAAAACGCTATAAAATGTTACTCTGCAGATTGTGTTGTTTGTGAGAACTAATGAGGATTTTCGCATGATTTCCTGAAGGTATGTCAGTCCGCTATCGCGAGATAAATCTATTCATTAGCACGCCGGACCTTTTGTGTTGTAGATCCGTATGCACGTAATTAGGATGAAACATTTGCCGCCTGCGAATCGAGTCAACACGAACGCCTCTCGTGATAATTTTAATTATTTCTATGTTGTCTCTGGTGATAGCTGTGAAGCAATTTTAGTTCAAACTTGTCGGACTCCTTCATAATGCAAACATTTTTAGTTCATAACTTTTCATATTTCCTCATAATTCAAGCACTTTAGAATTATAACTTTTTAGACTCCTTCGTAATGCAAGCTATTTTAATAGAAAAAAATATGACCTCAACACGTGGCGTTTTGACGTTTGCAATAGTGCTGACATTTTTTTTTTTTTGCTCAGGTTTGCAATTTTTTTTTCCAAAAAAATGTTACAAACATTAATATCCATTTAATTGCGCATTGCAAAATGTCCCTCGTCGGGGAGGAGGTGCGTCCTACCTGGAGAAGCACGTGACGTAGTTCCACAGAGTTGTTCTAGACTGCAATATAGGTGAAGATAACCCTAATAATAGGCACATCGAATGGGGGAGGACGCAAAAAATACTATACTGTGACATAACTAAATCATCATCTGACTGACGCCGCTCAAAGTATTATATAATAAAATGTTTTGATCTAATTACTAATTTGTGCTTTTTTCCCACTGATTTAATTGAAGAACACAATTGAAAACTTTCCCTATCAACCACTAACAGTACATATTTAATACCACATTAATGGGAGCAGTTTTGTGTGTTTTAAAATGATTGGGAAGTTTTTTTTATTAATTTCTTAGTAGCTTTCCCCGAATATTTACTCCTTGACTCGGCACGATGGTGGGGAGGTTCAAACAAAAGCAAACAAAAAATCGTAATTTTAAACATTTGTAAAGCTTTTGTCGGCTTTTTCACACCTTTTGCATTTGCGTCAAATACAGTATTAATTTTTTTCCTGAAATTAAATAACGAATGTTTACCATTCAATGCTTTGCCAGATAAATATTCTTTTATGATTTTAAGACAAATTAGGCGTCTAAATATTTAACAACGGTGTCATTACCGACACATTTATTTGAAATTTTTGTGTAAGGGTAAATGACAAATTTTATGATGTTGACAATGTCTTCGAAAAATTGTCAACATTTGAAATTACTTTTTACGATGAACCTCTGACTTTTTTTATAGATATGTCTATGCATAGTAATTCTTACCAGTTATAACAAAAAAACGCACTCTTTCAACTTAAATTATTTGAAAAGTGGTACCCTACTCACTTTCATTACAAAATTTTGATTGGAAATCACCTCAAATGTATTGATAACAATGGAACAAATTGAGTTTTTAACACCGAATACTTTAATGTCTACTATTATTAAATGAATTTAATCGATAATTAATTTTATTTTATTTCATTATAAATATAGCTGCCAATAATATGGGATAAAAAAATGGAGAATAGTATTGACAAATCTTGAATTTGAGATATAATATAGATCAAGATGACATAAATTGAACTGGTCTCATTAGCTAAGTTGGTTAAGCGGTTGCCCCGGATATTCAGAGGTTCGGGGTCCCAGTCCCAGATGCGACTGAAATCTTTTTATTTTCTGTCGTTTTTTTTCCGTTTTCATGTTTCATTTAGGTTATGTTAATATTATTTTCTACAACGAATTAATTTAATCGATTTCCCGAGAAGAACTTCTAAGCTTTAAATATGGAAACAATATTATTTACCTATTAGGTTAATTCACATCTTTTATTCCGTAAGTTTGGAAGAAAATGTCTCATTGTAAAGAACATTTTTAGTTTATCAATGTCTATCAATAAATCTTACTCATAAAATGATAAATTGGGGAACCAGAAGTTGTGGAACTTTGAAACATCCGTAGACTTTGGACGAAGTTGGATAGTGAATAATAATTGCGCATGAGATATCTTTAAAACAGATTTTACTCCCTGTGGTCTTTTTGATGTAAGATTTATTTACTAACTGCATTTATTTTCCTTTCAGAGAAACGGTACCCTGAGTGAGGTTTCCACTATCTATACCGGCCACGCGGGGATGGAGACCTTCGGATACCTGGACAAGCTGAACGGACTGGACCACCTGCCTTACTGGCGGGAAAAACCATGCACAAACATAAGGTATACTGAAGTTAAACTCGTCGTGGTCACTTACTTCTTCTTCAACCGTATGGTGTTTGGTTAAAACGAGAACAATCAGTTAAGCGAACCAGTATAGAGCCTCTCAGGCGTCGCCCTGTGAACCTCATCAATTCCGCCGGGGAATTGAATGGGGGAGGCATTCTTTGACTACATGTTCGGAGATCTGCATCGTATCGCATTCACACATCGCAGAGTCATTATGCCCCCCCCCCCTTGCATTTTGTGGGCACAACACCTGTGGAAGCACCTTTACCTGTAGATGAAAGACCAGAATTTCAACAGTTTCTCGGTGGGGTCAATTTTCACGTCAACTATTTTGCCTACACATTCACATACCAAAATATTCCAATAGGGTCTCTCAACAACCATTGAATCTCGGAC